>CATKHT010000201.1:0-88186 GCA_949752745.1 Protula sp. h YS-2021
AAAAAGTATGCACAGTAACACTACTGTAATGAACAACTTGAAAACCGGGATAAAAAGAACGAACAGTAAAACCTGTTTTAGCGAGTACCATCTGGAACCGGACAAAAAACCTCTAGTGAACACCTTCTAGACCCAGATAAAACACCCAAGCCTAAACTTGCGTAAAAAAGAGGATTGAAATGTCAACTCCAAAAATTGGATAAAGGTGATACACAACCTGACTACTGGTCACATGGGACACGTTATGTAAGGCGGAAGGTCTTATTATTCTGAAAAATAGTGCAAACTTGTTCAAATAAACTTTGTGAAAGAGCTGTCGGGGGAAATGAAAAATGGTTATTGGTTAATTTTGAATTAAGTCGGGGAGACGTTTGTTTTGTTTTCGAAAACAAAAATCTCAGAGGTGTCTATTGAAAGTTTGTGTGATATCAGCCTGTACTCTTATGTTTTATGTGCACTGGCCGCTCTAGTTTTGATTTAAGTTTTATTTTTTTCCTTGACGACAAATTATAAAAAAAATCATGTCACATAACCTTTGTTTCATGAATGAATTGAATCTACTATTTTGCTGACGAGTTTTCATGAGTTAACTGAAAATTATTTGTGTGAATTTTTGAAATATTTCATGGTATTTTATGGTATTTTCTATTATTTTATGGCACATTTCATTTATACAAAACAAAAAATTACTGATAAGCTATTTATTTATTTATTCAAAAACAAAATATAATATGTCAATTTACAATCACAATTAGAGAAATTTCACTCAGTTGTATTTTTAAATCACCTTGCATGTTTTTATTCTATAAAATACCCCGACAAATAGGGAAGCGGCATGTAGGGCAGGACCTTTGTATGGAATGCCATTTTCAATTGATTGGACAATGACTGATATCACGAATTAAGTTTTGATACCAAAAGTTGATTTTTTTCATGTCAAGGAATAAGTTTTGACCTCAAAATTTCATTTTTTGATATTAAGAATTAATTTTTGATCTCAAAATTTTATTTTTTTTTTGATATCTTTAATTACTTTTTGCTCATTTTTGTAATTCTATTTCTGATATCTCTAAATGCATTCTTGATCTCAAAAGATAATTCTTGAGAACAATAAATAGTTAGGGATATCGAAACATATTAAGTGGTATCAAAAATTATTGATATTTAGTAGGGTGAAAACGAGAGTTCCACCACACTTTGTGACGTCATACTGTCTGGAAGTGACGTCATCATGTCTGGAAGTGACGTCATCATGTCTGGACCGGAAGTGTTGTCTGGACCGGAAGTGTTGTCTGGACCGGAAGTGCTGTCTGGAGCGGAAGTGCTGTCTGGAGCGGAAGTCATGATAAACGTTAGGATAAGCGCGGCCATCCATGACGTGATAATGACGTCATGATGACGTCATACTGTCTGGAGCGAAAGTCTGGAGCGAAAGTTGCTTGATAGTTTTGGCCGAGTCAATCATCATGAAGCCAACGAACTCCACCTGTCAATCAGTGTAACCATGACAACAGACCCTAAAAAGCCATGACCCTCCCCTCGAAATATCGATTTTTGCATATTTATTCGTTTCAGACGATTCTGAACATTTTTCATTTTTTTGAGTCGACCGACCCCCCCCCCCCCCCCCCCCTCGAAATTGTGATTTTTGCATATTTATCCGTTTCAGACGATTCTGAACATTTTTCATTTTTTGGGTCGACCGACCCCCCCCCCCCCTCGAAATTGTGATTTTTGCATATTTATCCGTTTCAGACGATTCTGAACATTTTTCTTTTTTTTTTTGGGTCGACCGACCCCCCCCCCCCCCCCCCCCTCGAAATTGTGATTTTTGCATATTTATCCGTTTCAGACGATTCTGAACATTTTTCATTTTTTGGGTCGACCGACCCCCCCCCCCCTCGAAATTGTGATTTTTGCATATTTATCCGTTTCAGACGATTCTGAACATTTTTTGGGTCGACCGACCCCCCCCCCCCCTCGAAATTGTGATTTTTGCATATTTATCCGTTTCAGACGATTCTGAACTCAGCAGTACAACTGTAAGTGAGACATTCATATACATAAGTAAAATTCTGCTGAGTCAGCAATTTTTGAACAAAGTTACACACCATATTTTGATTACATGGAAGTAGTATAAAAGCATGAGTGAAACATGTCAACTAGTCAACTAGTAATACATTGTGTGACGAGAAAAGACTTCACAATGTCAGAATTACTTCTTGACAGATGTATGACTATGGACGACGTCTTCAAAGTTAATTATACTAACTATGTGTTTTCAAAGCTTCCTACTTTTGAATGGGATTGGATGCAGCAAGTGAAGAATTTACATCTGCATTGGGAAGCTGTCGGAAAGACTATTCCAAGTGATTTCATCGACTCGTTTCTACGTGACTGTGAAGATCTACATATACTATCAACTTATGACATTGATTTAACATTTATCATATCAACTTATGACATTGATTCAGCATTTATCAACGCGAATACAATTTGGGCAGTTGAGCTCATGTTAGTTGTAGCTGCAAGAATCATTTTACATTATGATGATGATGTTCCATTGACGACGAATGTATCAGACCTTGTTCGGTTCAACCATGGACGAGTTGAAGTGAATTCAAACGTTTGCAAGTTCTTTGAAAAGGGAGCTGACTCAGCAACCAGTTGGGTATAAAAGGGAGTGGACTCAGCAGAGTGAAGTCATTTCTCAGCAGACAGTTGGAGGGAGTGGATCATCAATACATTGTTGCAGCTATGGAGAACAAGACAAGCAACGCAACGCAGCGCAGCAGCAGCTTTAAAATTAGTGCTAACTTAACCATTACTGTGGAGTATGGAGAATATGGGCCATTTCTACGCATCACACGTGGAGAGAGATGGTGTGCTTATTCACCATCTTTGTGGAAGATTGTGTGCCAGAGCTTGAAAAATTTACGCGACATTGGCTTCAAACTATACTTAACGCAAACGAAGTGGCTTGAAGTCATTTCATACTTGGATATGCGCTATGTGAGTTTTGTGCGCACGTCACGGTTTGAAGGGAAAGAATACACACATCACATCAACATGAATGATGGTGAATGGGAGACACTGCTTCAGGAGATGGACAACATCAACTCAGCCCTATCACCATGTGAGGAATGTCATGACAAGAAAACGATCATCAAGCTGCAAAAGGATGGTCGGATGAAGGTGTCAAAGCTATCCAAGAAAAGGCTGACTGAAATTCAGTTGGAGAACATGAACGTGCAAAATCAACTTGGACTTACCTGCGACTATTGTGGTGCTTGTGGATATGTGGAGGATTATCATTGCCACTGCCACAAGTATAATTGCAAGTTGTGTGAACCAAACAACTTCTGTGGCAAGTGTGGAGTACTTAAAGTCAGTGAAGCAAAGTAAAAAGCTCACAAGACATTGAAACAAGATGGACGCATGTTTTAAAAATGCTTATATTGACTTGATGATTGCTAAACTTGCTTGCTATGGCACTCCAGACTATCAACTTTATCATTTGGATGCTTTTTGGGATGTTGTACATCATAGTCTTGATGTGATTGAACTGCATTCAAGATTTCTTGGAGAATGTCATAAAATTGGAATAGAAGAAGATCCTGACTTTGACTTTGATTCTGCACTTTATTCTGCTCGTACTGATGTGGAAGTATATTTCACCGTAGTGGATCATTTGAGAGATTGTTGTAAAGAAGAAGAGGAAACCGAGCAGCTTTATCAGGTAAGTTATAAAAACCTTTTAAACATGTTTATGACAACATAGTGAATTGATAACAATGTTTTTCTTACTAGCAAATTTAGTTTTATGTGAGTGGTTTCAACGTAAACAAAGAAAGAACATGATAGAAGAGGCAGCAACTATATTAAAATATATTTTATTACAGGAAGAAACCGATATGTCAGAATAAAGAAGCAAAGTCAACATGGAGAATCTTGTACTATTCAGTGGTCATAAGGACGTTCTTTCAAACATGTTTCCAACACGACTTGAAAAGTATGGACATATGTTCAACTCAAGTGAAGCTTTGTATCAATATGAGAAAGCAGTGTTTCATCACCGTCAAGATATTGCTTCAGCCATTGCTTCATGTAGAAATGGATATGAAGCAAAACGTATTGCTAAAGTGATAAAGCCATGTCCGTTATGGCATACAGTGAAGAGAAGCAAAATGCAAGATATTTTACAAGTCAAATGGAATCAGTGTGTATTGTTTCGCAACAAGTTGAAAGAATGTAAAGACAAAACTTTAGTTGAAGCAACGTATGATCATTGGTGGGGAGCTGGTGTGAAACAAGTGTCATCTGGATATCCTGGTCAGAATATTATGGGAAAGTTGTTAGAACTGTTGTGTGAGACTTGATGTGCAGACGTGTGAACATGGAGAAGTGTGTTAAGTGAACAACAACTGGAAAAAAACTTGCTGAACTTGACAGACTTGTGCTACATTGCCGGAGCAGCATAACCTGCTAAACCTGACAGACTTGTGCTACATTGCCGGAGCAGCATAACTTGCTAAACCTGACAGACTTGTGCTGCATTGATTCAAGACTCACAAGACTGCATAATGGCGGATATGACACTGAGACAATATATTGTGCAAAAAGCTTATTGTGAAGAAATGTTATCCGCTGTAAAAAAGTTTGCCTATTTAGTCTGTCCTGCTTGTCAACATGAAGAGTGTTCAGAACATACTTGTCATGCTGCATGTGTTTATACATATTGGAATGAAGCTAAATATTACATTCATTTAGATAAAGTGTTAGAGAATGCAAATCAACGTTGTGAGAAATATGGTGTAGATGCTATTACATTGGATGAACTCAGTCATTGGTTAATGTTCATTGAAGACCAATGGTCTCCAGTGATTCATACCATTGTATCCATACTTGATTTGTAAAAAACTTGTTAGTTAAGTTATAAATGCATGTTAGTTAAGTGATGTTGGTTGAGTTATAAAATAAAAGCTGTTCTGTTGAGAAGGTGGTTTTCATTCGGTGTGACCATGTCGACGTGGAAAGACTACTTGACCAATATTTACTTCAAACCTGGACAGCCTGGAGCATTTGCTGGTCCTTACAAACTGTATCACATCTTAAGAAAACATAATCAACCAGTCACACATTCACAAGTGAAGAAATGGCTGCAGGATCAAGATGCTTTTAGTTTACTACAACCTGTCAAATACAGGTTCAAAAGACAACGTGTCATTACACGTGGTATTGATGATATGTGGGATATTGATTTGGCTGATATGGGAAACATAGCTCCCTATAATGATGGCACACGCTTTTTACTCATTGTCATTGATGTGTTTTCCAAATATGTCTGGGTACAGCCAATACCTAATAAATCACATACCAGCGTCATACAAGCTTTCCAAAAGATTTTTCATGACACACGACGAAGACCGCGAACTCTAAGGTCTGATAAAGGAACAGAATTTAAAAACAGATGGGTTAAAGCATTTTTGAAGAAAGAAGGCATTCATGCTTATACCACAAAGAATGAAACCAAAGCCAACTTTGCTGAAAGAGTCATTCGTACTCTGAAGGGAATGATGTATCGGTATTTTCTACATAATCAAACTTACCGTTACTTAGACATTCTTCCAGACTTGGTGTACAATTACAACCATAGACCTCATGGTTCTCTTCCTAATAAATATGCTCCAGCCGAGATTCGTAAAGACAACGAATCAAAAGTGTGGAAGTATATGTATGTCGACAAACTGAAATTGAAACCGAAGAAGAAGAAGAAGTACAAATTTAACATCGGCGATCATGTTCGCATTTCCCACATTAAATATGTGTTTCAACACGATTATCACATCAAATGGACGCAAGAAGTCTTCATTGTCACACATCGTTGTAAGAAGCAAGGAATACATTTGTATGGTGTGAAAGACTTTTTAGACGAAGATATTGATGGACATTTCTATGAAGAAGAACTGCAGAAAGTGACCAAAGATATTGAATCTATTTATAGAATTGAAAAAGTCTTGAAAACACGTAAAAGACGAGGAGGAGGTGTGAAAGAATTATTTGTCAAGTGGTTAGGTTGGCCAAACAAGTTTAACAGTTGGGTGAAAGAAACAGACATTCAACAATGAAGCATCCATTTACATGTTTGGTCTCTGGACCTACAGGCAGTGGCAAAACGTCTCTGGTGAAGGAAATTCTAGAACAAAAATTGATTCAACCCTCTCCGAAAAGCATTTTATGGCTTTATGCAGCAGATCAGCCTTTGTACAAGGGAATGAAAGGCGTGGAATTTTACCAAGGCATTCCAGATGACATTGAAGAGCGTTTTAACCCGAAAAAGCCAAACGTACTCATCATTGATGACTTAATGACGAAATGTCATAGTGATGAGCGTATGACACGTCTCTTTAGTGTTGGCAGCAGTCATCAAAATCTAAGCATTATTTTTATTGTACATAATTTATTCCATCATGGGAAAGAGATGCGAAATATTAGTTTGAATACACATTACATCATTCTGTTTAAAAATCCGAGAGACAGTCAACAAATTAGTACATTGGCGCGGCAAATGTATCCTGGAAGATCTCAATTTCTCATAGAAGCCTATCAAGATGCTACTAGCAAACCTCATGGTTATTTATTCATTGATTTAAAACCAAAGACAAATGATCAACTACGTATTCGTACAGGCATTTTACCAAAAGATACACATTATGTATATATTGATAAAGCAGTGTATGAACAAGAACCAACTCATTTGACCATTCGCAGTCAAGATGTCTAAACGTATTCGAGCGAACCAGCCGTTTCTTCATTTGCTTGCACGCAGTGGGCCTAAACGACGTAAATCCTTGCTACAGCAAGCTACAAAAGAGGAATTAACAAGCTTGTTTGAAATTTGTTTGAATATATTGCAAGGACATTTACCCTTAAGCTCAAAACGGTTTAAGGAATTTAAACGTGAACGTCATACGCTTCGTACTCTAGCAGATAAGAAGATATCCCTTCGACGAAAAAAGAAGTTGATTAATCAGAAAGGAGGATTCATTGGAGTTATTGCTAGATTGGCATTGCCCTTGTTAGCCAAACTGCTGTTAAAATGAAACATACGATGAAAATGGTCCTCATTCCTGAATATGAATATAAAATGTTGCTAGAAAAGAAGGCAAAAGATGGTGAAATCAAAACGAAAGTGAATAAGCTTTTACGTGGGAAACGAACACGTGAAAAGGCTATAGAAATATCTCAACTTCTTGGTCGTCATTTACGAACAAGTCAGTCTAGGCAGCAAAAGCCCTCATTATCATCATCACCACCTGAAAAGCCAGAAAAGTTATTTTTAAGTCATTTTCAAACTATCTATCATGGAAAAGTAACACAACTTTTAGCCGAACTGAAGAAACATGGTACGACATGGTCAGAGAAGAATGAACTTGTGTTGAAAACGGGCGATATTATAGCAAATTCCAACATGGTTGATTTGATGAAAGAAGCATTGGTGGCGACAAGAGGAAAAGAACGAGTCAAACCACATGGCTGGCATCCATTTATCCAGGAAATTGTAGATGCTAATATTCCAAAAACAATGTTTAGTAAAAAGACCACTCGTGACGACATTACAACAGAAATGAAACAACGTCAACAAAGACAGTTTCCTGAAGGATGGGAAAATTTTTAATATGGTTGAAAGAGCTATGTTGTTGTTGTCAGGAAGATAAACCAACTATTCCTGTAAAAATAAGATGTACAAGCGCGTGTTGTGAAGGAGAAATAAAAGACCATGTGAATGAGGATGAGATTTGGCATACTTGGTCGAATGGCGCGCGTTATCGTGAAGTATATAGACAACGTCAACGCACCTATACCATTTAGTTCCCATCATGGAGTCGACAAGCTTTTACATCACTTTGCCTAGCAATGCGAGTATGAGCTATTATCCCAACAACAAGGCTTCGAATTATCAAATTCGTATGCCTCGAACCATTTATCTGAATGGAAAATATGAAGTGGCTTTAGCTGAAATTCAATATCCATATACATGGAAAACGATGAGACAGGGCATGGACTACTCTATTCAGTATCGACAAGAACTATTCGATGATCCTATTCTTAGCACTCTCGATATTCCTTATGGGTATTATAGAACCATACAAGAACTATGTGAGGCAGTCAATGAAGAAGCGACTAATGCTCTGAAACTTACAGAAGGTATTCGAATAAAGTATGATAAGATTAGACGACGTGTGTTTCTATTTCTCGATTATGGTTATGAAGTGTCCTTTTCCGCTGGATTAGCTGAGATTTTAGGATTTATCCCAGATCACTGGTATACTGAAACATGTACAGCTGACCATAAAGCGGATGAGAAACAGGGGTTTTATACACTGTATGTGTATTGTAGCATTTGTGAACCACAAGTTGTTGGTGATTATTATGTTCCCTTATTACGTTCTGTTGGCATACAAGGCCATGATGGCGATATTATCATGAAAACGTATGGCGAACCGCATTATGTTCCTGTAAACACGTCCAAATTTGACGTGATAGAAATGAATATTAAGGACGACACAGGCCATAATGTTCCATTTCAAACTGGAAAGGTGATCTGTAAACTTCATTTTCGACCAAAAGCATTATGAAAGCTTATACACACGATCCGTCTGCATATCGCAACCATTTTCTTCGTCAAGTGGGCGGGGAATTACCAGGATTCAAAGGAGCGCGAATCCAATATGGCGATGGTATTGGTTCAATACTGGGATCATTGGCTCGCAAAGCTATTCCACTACTTAAGGCTGGGGCTAAGATCGTTGCGCCACATCTTAAGAAGGCTGCAAAGAATGTCGCGAAAGATGTGACGGGCCGAGTAGCAGAACGTGTGTTTGGTGAACGTGTGTTTGGAGAACAAAAGCGTGTGCAACCGACGAAACGTGCCAGAAGACGAAAAACAGCCAGACGGATAACATCAAAATATCGCAAAGATATCTTTTAAAGAAAAGAAAAAAAAATGTCTCTCATTCATAATCATTCGTGTGAATGTAGTCTTTCTCCATTGGAATGGTTTCACGTACCACCGACGCAAACTGCTGTAGAGAAAAGTTATAATGTTGACTATCAACCACTTACAAGCATTAGAGAAGGCGCTCCAATAGAATTCTACATTCCTGCGAGTACAGAAGAATATCTAGATTTAAAGAACAGCAAACTTCATATTGTATGTCGCATTCTAAAGGCTGATGGAACAGAGTGTGGCGCAGATGATAATGTCTCTTGCATCAATGATGTGTTTAATGGGTTATGGTCTAATATTGAATTGTTTCTGAATGATCGTTTGGTTTCGCATAGCAACAATACTCATGGTTATACCAGCATTATCTCTCATCTCATCCATGATTCGGAAGAAAGTCTACATTCTGAGCGCTCTATGCGTCTCATGTACAAGGATACTGCTGGGTCAATGAATAGCCATGAGGTGAAAAGACCTAATCATGAACAATATGTATCCGGGTTTCATGTCAATGCCGACGGTGGTGACTTGGCTGAGCAAGGCAATAATGGCTTACATCATCGTTATTTACATACTCGTCTTAGCCGTGATGTTATGCTCACAGGTGGTTTAAGGACAGATTTGTTTGAGCAGGATCGTTATCTTCCGAATGGCATCAGTTTGAAGTTGCGTTTCCATAGACAAAAAGATGACTATGTATTGATGGCTGCAGATAATACCTATAAGGTAGAAGTGAAAGAGGCATTTTTAACCATTCGCAAAGTGAGGGTGAGTCCAGGTATTCAGTTAGGACATACAGATGCATTGATGAAAAGTCCTGCCAAGATCATCATCACTAGAAAAGAATGTAAAGTCTTGGCTATTCCAGCACAATTTCAGTCTTTTGTGAAAGATAACATCTTTTTGGGTCAATTACCAAATCGTATTGTTATTGGTCTGGTTCATAATGAAGCTTTTGGTGGATCAGTATTGAGGAATCCATATGATTTCAAACATTTTGATCTGGACTATATGCAACTGTACACGGATGGTGAACCAGTTCTATCCAAACCTCTCAAGCTTGACATTACACAGAACAAATACCTGGACGCTTTTGAAACGCTTTACAAATCGTTTGATCGGTTGAATGGTGAGAAAAGTTCCATTATAAAACGGGAAGATTGGCCTAGAGGTTATGCTTTATTTTCGTTTGACTTAACACCGGATTATGATGGTGATGATCATTTCCCCCTGATCAAGCATGGGAATTTGCGGCTAGAAATGAACTTTGCTACGGCTTTGCAACCTACCATCAATGTCATTGTCTATGCTGAATTTGACAACATTATTGAAATAAGTGCAAATCGCAGCATCCAATTCGACTACCAGTCATGAATACGAAGCAGATTGATGCTATATTGAGTCATGATGTCATGACTAAAGACTTGTTTCAAGGCGTGTTTGCCATGGACCAGTTACCATCTTTACAACGCGGCGCCTATGTGATCAACACAGACGATCAAGATGAACCAGGAGAACATTGGGTGGCAGTGTATTATGATAAAGACCCTGTGGAATATTTTGACTCTTATGGACTGTTCCCTCTCGATGATCGTTTAGACATGTTTTTAAGAAATGACTATATGTATAATTCTATCTCATTACAAACGCCAATATCATCGTCATGTGGTTTTTATTGTGTATATTATATATTACATAGAGCTCGAGGTCAGAGTATGTTTGATATTGTGAATATATTAAAAAGAAAGGATGGTGATTTTATTGTAAAGGATTTTGTATATAGACATTATAAACCACTGTTTTATTAATGTTGTTGTTTTATTAATGTTGTTGTTTTTATTAATGTTGTTGTTTTATTAATGTTGTTATTGTAGTAGTTAAGTTGTAGTTAAGTTGTTATATTAGTTAAGTTGTTGTTATATTAGTTAAGTTGTTGTTAAATAAAACAAACCAAGTTTCAAACAACTGTCTTGTTTATTGTGTTCTATTTACAAAGTTTACAAACACTATTTACAAACTCTTAACTACAAACGCTATTTACACTATTTACAAATTCTTAACTACAAATTCTATTTACACTATTTACAAACTTTTATTTACAAATTCTATTTACAAATTCTATTTACAAACTTTTATTTACAAAGTCTATTTACACTATTTACAAATTCTTAACTACAAAGTCTATTTACACTATTTACAAACTTTTTATTTACAATCACATTCATTTTTCAATACATTCATCAATGCATGCCATTCATTAGAATCTAAATTGATATAGGTATCATAGACATTACATCCGTGTTTGTAAATGCTATGAAAGCTCACATAACGCACATCACCAAACTTTATCACTTTCACAGTTACATGTTCAGACAGTTTCAGTTCATATCCTTCTTCATTTATGTCTATCACGCGCATAGGTTGTGGCAGCTCAATGGATTTGGTACCCCGCATAAGTTGCATTCCATACTCTTTGAATTCAAGCGTTAGATTCTTTCCAATCCAATGCTTGTAACAGCGCGTTCCATTCCACTGTGCTGAGGGTGATGATGTCGTAGTGTTCTGTAAGCTCGTCATATTGGCGAAATTGTACAAACACGTCTAGACCGTTCTCAGTCACACGCACTTCTAATTCATTTGAGACTGCTAGGAGAAAGCCGGGTATTCTCAACTTGTCTAGATGATCCTTCAACACGGATTGGTCATCAAGCGATAGGACGAGATACTGTCCAAAATGTCGTAGCACAATATCATCACATAAGTTTCTCATGTATGAGAATCCATATGTTATGGGTTCATAATCCAACACATAGTCGTCTTCCATCTTTTATACTCGGATGATGTCGAACAGTGGATGTTGTATCGCTTCTAGGAATCGTAAGACTGCGCGCCAGTTCTTGATATCAAAGAAGATCAACTGTGCATAGGGTGTATCTGGCACAACTCCCTTATAATCCTTTGGATAATCCTGTAAAAGATTTCTACAGAATGTCACACGTATCTTAGAATCATATTCAGCCACCGTCACTTCCAGTTTATTTTCAAGTCTGCGTTCAAACCCAGGTTCAAGCGGTATGTTTTTAAAGTCTTTCCACACTTCAGGTTTAAACCGATAAGCAGAACTTCTCCGAGAACCCATCATCACTTCATTCCTCTCATTAACTTTAAGGTAAACACCATCGTCCAACATGAGTGCATTCATGATTGTTACCTTGTTATGACTTGTCGTCTTGTCTGCGAAGCTTTTATTCACTTCTTTCACCTGCTTCTTCAGCATTTTCCATTCAGGTATTGTCAGCAAAATTCCCTTTTTTGTTGGACGGTTTTTTCCAGTCCCCTCATCTCTGAAGTATTTGCGAATGTTTATCACACCTTCATTACTTTGTTTCATAATCTTGATATACTTTCCATTGCCTAGAGAAAGCATTCCATCCCACGACTGTGGTGTTGGTGCTATCTCCACTTTTAATTTCTTGATGGTAGTATCAGGATGTTTCACATTCATGTCTTTCACCGTATCTGCTAGAGTATCCATATCCGTTGTTGCAGATCTTTTCCGATTCATGTTGACGCTTCAGTGTTCACACCTCAACTAACTCTAAAGTTGAAGTGTCTCCCCCTTATATACTGTAATGCCCATGCGCCAAAGTGGAATAGCCATCACTCATCACATATCGCTTGTCATCAAAGGGAG
The DNA here is from genome assembly GCA_949752745.1 of Protula sp. h YS-2021. Lineage (NCBI taxonomy): Eukaryota > Metazoa > Annelida > Polychaeta > Sabellida > Serpulidae > Protula > Protula sp. h YS-2021. Next base: position 12,702 of record CATKHT010000201.1, read on the forward strand.
AGAGAGCCACTTTCCTGAACTTCTCCGAGAAAATCTGGTGGTCATGACTTCGTATGATGTGTCCTGTGGTCATCGTTTGTGTTTGGTTGAACAAACTGTCTCTATACTGCTGATGTTTCATCCGTCTTTGACACGCGCGAGTGATGCCTTTGGCCGTACGTTTTTCTTTCCCACCATATATCATACTATACATTTTCGGTCGAAGTCCAACAAACTCTTCAATGGGAATGCCCGCCGTCTCATCTTTCATTTTCCCAAGCACTTTCTTGTTCACGTTGGAATGCAGGAAATGATCTGGGGGATAGTCACTTGTGTCGAACAAGTCGGCATCTTCCTGCATGTCTTTGTATATATCGTCCGTTTCTATGTCATAACATAGACTGTCGGTGTCGCTGAACAACAGCTTGGCGTCGGGATACTTGGTCATGATGTAGTTGTAATGAAAGTGGAACATGAGCACCTTGCTGAGGTCGAGAATGGTGAAACCAACTTGAATGGGTTTATCCAGAAGCAGATCCACTTTGCGCAAATGTACCGCGGTCAAATCTTCGTTGAAAATTCTAAATTTGTGGAAGGAAGGTTTGGCCACAAGTTTCTTGAACCGCTTTTCCTGGTGAACAAGTTCCACATTCATGCGTTTTCTTACATTTTCCATGGTTTTGCCAAACACAGAGTTGTTCATCAGTTTGAAGAAGTCTTTCTCAAACGGGTTCTTGGCCAACTTTCTCTTTTCCGTGTTCAAGGAGATGTATTTTGCCAACCATTTGCTCTGTGCAAACATGATGGCACGATGCACCTTCGTGACTTTCAATCCCAGTGAGACATATTGCTGTAAATTTCTATAATGAAGCACATATTTCTTCTTGTCACACAGGTTGGGAATGAGCTTTTCACTAGGTTTGCCTTTCATGTTTAGATCTTTCCGTAGCTTCTGACTATGTTTTGACAATTCTCCCACTTTCACACATTTCCGTTCTGGAGCCACTGGATAGTGATTATGACGATCATGGATTGCATATGGGTATTCCAAATCCACTTCTAAAATGTATCCAATCTCGTCATCTTCATCCACATCCATAAAGTCAATGGATTCTGGCTCGTTCACCCACATAAATCCACTTTCCGGCATGCTTTGCGAATGGCCCAGCCATACAAGTTGTTTGCATCCAGGTAAGTCAAGTAGTTGGTCGGTTTCCTGGGATCGTAATCTGCTACGTAGGGGTTATTTGCTTTCGCATACTTGTGTGTGATGACAGATATTCCTCCACGTAGGCCTTGTTCAACCATTTGGTACATGTCAATGTCGTTGATCAATTCCAGTTTCACCTTTGTCGCTTTCAACATGGCATCCCACGACAGTCCTGGCGCTGTATAGTAGTGAGCAGGATCTAATTCATATGTGTTGAGACATACGTGACGAAAGTTTTCAAACACGTCAGCCAGCAGCAACACATCTGATTTCAGGTACAAGTCATGGTATTCGCCAAATGTAGTACACTGGAATGTCTCCCACACCTTCTGCGCATGCGCATAATCCTCATCGCTAATGTCTTCTTCACTGAGTAGACTGTAAAACTTGTCTTTGGACGGTAGTTGTGTTTCAGAAAACTTAGATGGCTCATCCACGTAATCATAAGGGTACACTCCCTTTCTCAACAGTAAATCTTGTTAGTCGCTATCGTGAATGTGAGAGGTCATGTGATAAAAGTTGTCTTTCCCTTCTGCCGCCAGGTTGGAGACCAACTTCTGTAGAGAAGTACTCATGAACTGATAACTGTCTGTAAATTTCAGATTGCTCATGGTGAATGCAATATATTTCTCAACGGTGTTGGGAATGACTGTAATCGTCTCATTTTTGAACTTTCCAATTTCTTCCATGATCAAATGGCTGTCATAGCCTCGTAAATTGTGGAAAAACACAGGAATGATGAAAGAATCTTCAACATCCTGCTGATCCTTTCGAAATCGAAATTGTAAATTGCATTGACTATGTGCAGCTCCGCGGTATTTGCCATTGATATGGTCATGATCTCTCACACGATCTGCTCCTAGAGGCTCATGACAAATGTAACAATCTGTGGCGTTCTTATAATGCTCTTCATCTTCACAAGTCATGACTATTTTCTTTTTCTGTTGTAAACCATGCACAATACGATCACGTTCATATACCATATGGTCTAAAAAGACTTTCACGGTATTATCGCCTCGATACAGGACTGGCGCACGTGTATCATACTGGCTGACAACCACATAGGCAAAGCTGTTTGGACGATGATGCTGATACTTGTCTCCTTCATGCTTTTTCGTGAAACATTCAAAGTCTGCATAAATGACAAACGGCGCTCGCTGTTGTTTGGCTACATTCTTGAACTTGATGAAGGGTTCCTTGGGGAATGATAAACGTTGTGCGCCATGCTTGCCACACACTTCACGATGCTCATCTAAAAGCTCTTGTCGCATAAACCCGTGAAGACAGTTGAAACAATAAAAAGCTACTCCATTATGTTTTGATCGATAAGCCATCAGTCTGCTGAAATTCTTGATGAGGCAGTAATGTCTTGTCTTGTCATTGCTAATCAAAAGCAAGTTGATTTCTCTGGCGCTGTTTAAACCGATAAGCAGAACTTCTCCGAGAACCCATCATCACTTCATTCCTCTCATTAACTTTAAGGTAAACACCATCGTCCAACATGAGTGCATTCATGATTGTTACCTTGTTATGACTTGTCGTCTTGTCTGCGAAGCTTTTATTCACTTCTTTCACCTGCTTCTTCAGCATTTTCCATTCAGGTATTGTCAGCAAAATTCCCTTTTTTGTTGGACGGTTTTTTCCAGTCCCCTCATCTCTGAGGTATTTGCGAATGTTTATCACACCTTCATTACTTTGTTTCATAATCTTGATATACTTTCCATTGCCTAGAGAAAGCATTCCATCCCACGACTGTGGTGTTGGTGCTATCTCCACTTTTAATTTCTTGATGGTAGTATCAGGATGTTTCACATTCATGTCTTTCACCGTATCTGCTAGAGTATCCATATCCGTTGTTGCAGATCTTTTCCGATTCATGTTGACGCTTCAGTGTTCACACCTCAACTAACTCTAAAGTTGAAGTGTCTCCCCCTTATATACTGTAATGCCCATGCGCCAAAGTGGAATAGCCATCACTCATCACATATCGCTTGTCATCAAAGGGAGAGAGAGCCACTTTCCTGAACTTCTCCGAGAAAATCTGGTGGTCATGACTTCGTATGATGTGTCCTGTGGTCATCGTTTGTGTTTGGTTGAACAAACTGTCTCTATACTGCTGATGTTTCATCCGTCTTTGACACGCGCGAGTGATGCCTTTGGCCGTACGTTTTTCTTTCCCACCATATATCATACTATACATTTTCGGTCGAAGTCCAACAAACTCTTCAATGGGAATGCCCGCCGTCTCATCTTTCATTTTCCCAAGCACTTTCTTGTTCACGTTGGAATGCAGGAAATGATCTGGGGGATAGTCACTTGTGTCGAACAAGTCGGCATCTTCCTGCATGTCTTTGTATATATCGTCCGTTTCTATGTCATAACATAGACTGTCGGTGTCGCTGAACAACAGCTTGGCGTCGGGATACTTGGTCATGATGTAGTTGTAATGAAAGTGGAACATGAGCACCTTGCTGAGGTCGAGAATGGTGAAACCAACTTGAATGGGTTTATCCAGAAGCAGATCCACTTTGCGCAAATGTACCGCGGTCAAATCTTCGTTGAAAATTCTAAATTTGTGGAAGGAAGGTTTGGCCACAAGTTTCTTGAACCGCTTTTCCTGGTGAACAAGTTCCACATTCATGCGTTTTCTTACATTTTCCATGGTTTTGCCAAACACAGAGTTGTTCATCAGTTTGAAGAAGTCTTTCTCAAACGGGTTCTTGGCCAACTTTCTCTTTTCCGTGTTCAAGGAGATGTATTTTGCCAACCATTTGCTCTGTGCAAACATGATGGCACGATGCACCTTCGTGACTTTCAATCCCAGTGAGACATATTGCTGTAAATTTCTATAATGAAGCACATATTTCTTCTTGTCACACAGGTTGGGAATGAGCTTTTCACTAGGTTTGCCTTTCATGTTTAGAACTTTCCGTAGCTTCTGACTATGTTTTGACAATTCTCCCACTTTCACACATTTCCGTTCTGGAGCCACTGGATAGTGATTATGACGATCATGGATTGCATATGGGTATTCCAAATCCACTTCTAAAATGTATCCAATCTCGTCATCTTCATCCACATCCATAAAGTCAATGGATTCTGGCTCGTTCACCCACATAAATCCACTTTCCGGCATGCTTTGCGAATGGCCCAGCCATACAAGTTGTTTGCATCCAGGTAAGTCAAGTAGTTGGTCGGTTTCCTGGGATCGTAATCTGCTACGTAGGGGTTATTTGCTTTCGCATACTTGTGTGTGATGACAGATATTCCTCCACGTAGGCCTTGTTCAACCATTTGGTACATGTCAATGTCGTTGATCAATTCCAGTTTCACCTTTGTCGCTTTCAACATGGCATCCCACGACAGTCCTGGCGCTGTATAGTAGTGAGCAGGATCTAATTCATATGTGTTGAGACATACGTGACGAAAGTTTTCAAACACGTCAGCCAGCAGCAACACATCTGATTTCAGGTACAAGTCATGGTATTCGCCAAATGTAGTACACTGGAATGTCTCCCACACCTTCTGCGCATGCGCATAATCCTCATCGCTAATGTCTTCTTCACTGAGTAGACTGTAAAACTTGTCTTTGGACGGTAGTTGTGTTTCAGAAAACTTAGATGGCTCATCCACGTAATCATAAGGGTACACTCCCTTTCTCAACAGTAAATCTTGTTAGTCGCTATCGTGAATGTGAGAGGTCATGTGATAAAAGTTGTCTTTCCCTTCTGCCGCCAGGTTGGAGACCAACTTCTGTAGAGAAGTACTCATGAACTGATAACTGTCTGTAAATTTCAGATTGCTCATGGTGAATGCAATATATTTCTCAACGGTGTTGGGAATGACTGTAATCGTCTCATTTTTGAACTTTCCAATTTCTTCCATGATCAAATGGCTGTCATAGCCTCGTAAATTGTGGAAAAACACAGGAATGATGAAAGAATCTTCAACATCCTGCTGATCCTTTCGAAATCGAAATTGTAAATTGCATTGACTATGTGCAGCTCCGCGGTATTTGCCATTGATATGGTCATGATCTCTCACACGATCTGCTCCTAGAGGCTCATGACAAATGTAACAATCTGTGGCGTTCTTATAATGCTCTTCATCTTCACAAGTCATGACTATTTTCTTTTTCTGTTGTAAACCATGCACAATACGATCACGTTCATATACCATATGGTCTAAAAAGACTTTCACGGTATTATCGCCTCGATACAGGACTGGCGCACGTGTATCATACTGGCTGACAACCACATAGGCAAAGCTGTTTGGACGATGATGCTGATACTTGTCTCCTTCATGCTTTTTCGTGAAACATTCAAAGTCTGCATAAATGACAAACGGCGCTCGCTGTTGTTTGGCTACATTCTTGAACTTGATGAAGGGTTCCTTGGGGAATGATAAACGTTGTGCGCCATGCTTGCCACACACTTCACGATGCTCATCTAAAAGCTCTTGTCGCATAAACCCGTGAAGACAGTTGAAACAATAAAAAGCTACTCCATTATGTTTTGATCGATAAGCCATCAGTCTGCTGAAATTCTTGATGAGGCAGTAATGTCTTGTCTTGTCATTGCTAATCAAAAGCAAGTTGATTTCTCTGGCGCTGTTGGCGCTGGTGTTTCGACTGAGTTGTATCGGAACAACGACATCATGTTCATATCCAAACACGTTAATGGACACATCATTCTCCTTTTCAAACTTTGGAATGTCTGTAATCGGTGTGGGAAATGTCATGCCTTCCACCTTCAATTCGTTCTCAAATAGCTTGTATTGATGCACACGCTGTGGGTTTCTATCTGTTGAAGGGTGAAGGTGAGCCAATACAGACCATAAGAAACATTTGTTGTCTTTATTCTGAATGTTTAACACACCTCCTGTATTCTTTACTTTCTTCGGTAGTGGGATAAAACTGCTCGCTTCCAGTGGCGCTGACGTAGCTGTATGCACTTCAATGAATAATATGTTATCCAACACCCAGCCAGAGCCTTGTCGCTCATGTTCATCAAACCTGGTAAACAATTCTTTATAGGCGTCTGGCAAGTCCTTCTCAATATCTGTTGGATTGTATGCTGCATACGTTGGACTACTGATGAAGGCATTATCCACCTGTTCTACCATCACGCCTTCAACATTTGGTGTCATTTTCTTGAAGCGTGCATGTACCACAATGTACCATTTCATGCCACGGTTTAACGTTTCGAACAAATGTCTCTTGATTCTATTCTCTTGTTGTCGCATTTCGAGTAGCAAATCCGATCCATCTTCAGGCTCAAACCGTCTTTCCTGTGCGTTTTCACCAAGACTCACTCTTCTGCCTCTGCCTACTTGTCCTGTCTCTTTCTTTCTTTGTTCTTCATGAGACACATTTTCCATCTCAACACATGCATGCGTCTCAAACGCATCCAAAGATGGAAATATTTTAATACATTCACCGCAGAGGACTGGATCAGGTCTTTCAACATCATCTTGTAAGGTCTTTCGTCTCTTGGCTTCAATCTGCTCAACAAGCTCTTCACGAGCACGTTTCAACCTAGCTGGTTTACATCTATGTGTCACGAACACTTCCAGAGATGGAAATGTCACATCACAATCATGACAGTAGACTGTTGCCATCGTTGTTGTTTCTTCAACTGCTAGAACTGAAATGAAGTAAAATATACGTTTCACTCTTCCTTTTATACCACTTCAATGGTGTGTTAACTCAGCAGAATGTATCACTAGTTGACTAGTTAACATGTTTCACTCATGCTTTTATACTACTTCCATGTAATCAAAATATGGTGTGTAACTTGTTTCAAAAATGCTGACTCAGCAGAATTTTACTTGTGTATATGAATATCTCACTTACAGTTGTGAAGTTGTACTGCACAGCAGAGACATCTAGCGGTGAAGTTAAATGGTCTGCCAAATGGTATTCATCCGCGAAGAAGCACTGTAATGGTGAAATTTTCATATAAATCGACCAAGTATAATGAAAGGTATTGTTTTACAAAGTTTCAATTAAGCAAATAACCAAAGTTTGTTTACAAAGTTTGTTTACAAAGTTTGCTTACAAATTTTGTTTATAAAGTTTGTTTACAAATTTTGTTTATAAAGTTTGTTTACAAAGTTTGTTTACAAATTTTGTTTATAAAGTTTGTTTATAAAGTTTGTTTACAAAGTTTGTTTACAAAGTTTCAATCATGCAAATTACTAAAGTTTGTTTACAAAGTTTGTTTACAAAGTTTGTTTACAAATTTTCAATTATGTAAATAAGTCAAGTTTGCTTACAACGTTTGCTTACAAATTTTGTTTATAAAGTTTGTTTACAAATTTTGTTTATAAAGTTTGTTTACAAAGTTTGTTTACAAATTTTGTTTATAAAGTTTGTTTATAAAGTTTGTTTACACAGTTTGTTTACAAAGTTTGTTTACAAAGTTTCAATTATGCAAATAACTAAAGTTTGTTTACAAAGTTTGTTTACAAAGTTTGTTTACAAAGTTCACTTTTTATTTATAAAGTTTCAAAAACACTTACCGAAATAGTTGTCACTGAATGCCATCCCTGGATCTGATGTGATCCAATTGTAGTTCTACAACTTGTGCTCCCTTGCTCCACTCACCGAAATGACTGTCACTGCTGTATGCTCATCCCTTATATACCCCTCTGATGGAACTGAAGCTGACTTGACAGAATATTGCTCGCCTAGGGGGGGGGGGGGGTCGGTACATAGTATGTCCTGGGGGGGGGGGGGTCGGTCGACCCAAAAAAAATGAAAAATGTTAAGAATCGTCTGAAACGGATAAATATGCAAAAATCACAATTTCGAGGGGGGGGGGGGGGTCGGTCGACCCAAAAAATGAAAAGTGTTCAGAATCGTCTGAAACGGATAAATATGCAAAAATCATAATTTCGAGGGGGGGGGGGGGTCGGTCGACCCAAAAAATGAAAAATGTTCAGAATCGTCTGAAACGGATAAATATGCAAAAATCACAATTTCGAGGGGGGGGGGGGGGTCGGTCGACCCAAAAAAATGAAAAATGTTCAGAATCGTCTGAAACGGATAAATATGCAAAAATCACAATTTCGAGGGGGGGGGGGGTCGTGGCTTTTTAGGGTCTGTTGCCATGGTTATACTGATTGACAGGTGGAGTTCGTTGGCTTCATGATGATTGACTCGGCCAACACTTTCAAGCAACTTTCGCTCCAGACTTTCGCTCCAGACAGTATGACCTCATTATGACCTCATTATGACCTCATTATGACCTCATTATGACCTCATTATGACCTCATTATGACGTCATGGATGGCCGCGCCTATCCTAACGCTTATCATGACTTCCGCTCCAGACAACACTTCCGGTCCAGACAGCACTTCCGGTCCAGACAACACTTCCGGTCCAGACAACACTTCCGGTCCAGACATGATGACGTCACTTCCAGACATGATGACGTCACTTCCAGACAGTATGACGTCACAAAGTGTGGTGGAACTCTCGTTTCTACACTACTATATTTAAAATTGATTTTGGAGGTCAAAGCTTAATTCGTGATAGTAAAAATGAAATATTTGACAACAAAATTCCATTTTTGGGTCCACTAATTTATTTGCTTTTTATTGATATGAAGAATTTATTTTAGATAACATTATTTCAGAATGTATGGAATGCCATTTTCACATAAATTAGGGAATGATTGATATCAAGAATTAATTTCTGATCTCAAAAAATCCATATTTTGATATCAAGAATTAATTTTTGCTATCTGTAATTGTATTTTTGATATCTCTAAATGTATTCTTGATCTCAAAAAATAATTTTTGATATCAATAAATATTTAGAGATATCAAGAAATATTTATTGATATAAAAATGATTTAATGATATCTAAAATTGAATTTTTGAGATCAAAAATTCAATTCTTGATAGCAAAAATGAAATATTTGAGAGCAAAATATCAATTTTGAGCTCAATAATTCATTTTCCTTTTATTGATATCAAGAAATCATTTCAGATATCATTATTTCTGAAGGAATTTTTTTAAATTGTATTTTGAAATCTGCAAATGATCTTTTGATCTCAAAAATTTATTTTTGATATCAAAATATCAGTTTATTTCTTTAAATAACAAATTCAGAAGTACCCATCTGTACATTAATAATGACTGGTCCTTGTGTACAAAATCTTTCTTTAAATTTTTTACTGTATAAAAAAGACCAATTCTTGAGATCAAAAATTGTGTTGTTATTATTGATCTCAATAATTCAAGTTTTTATGTCAAAAATTTAATCGTTAAATTTTATGTAAATGTGTGTCTCCCTTAAGATTGTTTAAGTCTGTAAATTTGATTTTTTGATTCCAAAAATAAATTTTTACCATCTAAAATTCAATTAATCATAGCAAAATATAAACTATTGAGATCTAAATTGATTTCTGGATATCTTTAATTATAATTTGATATCAAAAAGAAGCATTAAATGTTAAAACGGCATTCCATAAGAATGAGACCTTTAATTTATATTTTGAAATCTAGAAATGATTTTTTGATCTCAAAAATTAAAATGTAATATCAAAATATCAGTCTGCTTATTCATCTAAAATTAGAAACAAACATCTGTGAATGAAAGAATGACTGACCCCTGTATACAAATCTTTCTTTACCGTACAAAAAAGCAATTCTTGAGCTCAAAAACTGTATTGCTATTTATAACATCAAAAGTTCAGTTTTTCAGATTGTTAGAGTTTGTAAAATTGAGTTTTTGATGCCCAATATAAACTTTTGCCATCTAAACTACAATTATTGATAGCAAAATTTTTAATTAATGAAATCTGCATTGAATTATTGATATCATTATTTATATTTTGAGATCAAAAATTAGTATTAAATGTTAAAACACTCCTTACATTCGGGCGTTCTTCTCAAATTATATTTTAATGCAAATAGAAAATTAACCCAGAAAAAAAAACTTTTAATCATTTTCAGCATTAATTTATTGTTTAATGCAAACCAATATATACATATATATATATATATATAATATAATATAATATATAATATATAAGTGTAATTCCAGTAATACGGGGACCATTTTTTCTAAAAACCACAGTATTAGGGAGACCAAAAATTTAACGAGACCAAAAGTAGGTCTCCTTAATTCTTAGCGTGTTTAAACGTTATGAAACTAGTAAACAAAAAAACGAATGATTCTATAACATAGTGAATATAATATATTCTGTTTTAAAATTAAATTTGTGTGTTACCACTCGATAACAAGCTAAAAAACATATATTATTTTTTTTTCAAATGGTCTCTCTAAGTGCCATATATAAGGCGTGGTCCCGCTATATATATATATATATATATATATATATATATATATATATATATATATATATATATATATATATATATATATAGTTAAAAGTTCAAATAATCGAGAAAAAAAATGCATTCATTTCGACAATTTTTCACAAATCCAACAAAAAAGAGACATTTCACACTTTCAATGTGTGCTCTATCCGTGCGTGAAATTTCAAAGCAATTGGACCTATATTTTTGGAGATGTAACCCAGATGCGTATGCGGACAGACGGACGAGCTCATAACTACATCCCCACGTTACACTTGGGATAAAGATTATTCTTAATCTTTTGTTCTATAGTTGCCAGTATAAAACAATGAAGCACAACACAAATAAGGAGCACTATTATTTACTATTATTTAATCTATGTCTCAACATCAGATGAAGCCTGCTATCTAATGTTTTGACACACTTAAGACCATTAAGACTGCTTTTGGTGATCCGCCAAAAGCTGCAATTGTCCTCAGCTGTTACTGGCGTGACGTAGTTAAATGATTCAATAAAACGTTGATATCACATTGCATTCAAATGTTACACATATATGCATCATATGTGTAATAATATATATGATATTACATATATTGTTATTATTATACCTTTTTATAACGCGCTTTAGACCAGCGCTAAGTGCAACATTGGCATTAATAGTCGTAAATATATGTATATGTCGACTAACATAAGATAACACCTTATATATATTTATATAAGAGGGAACTATTAGCCGTGAAGAAATACAAAGAATGGGGGGGGGGGGGGGGGGGCGCACTCCATCCTTCCCGCCCACCTTGTGAGAAACGTGGAGTACTGATTAAAAATTCCCCCCCCCCCCCTTTTTAATGAAATAGACACTCAGCGCGGGCTCAGTTTGCCTTTAAAATCACCCTGCTTTTTTCACACGCATGACAGCACATTTGATATCAAGTACCACCGCCACCCCCTCTCCCCGGGGGGGGGGGGAGAGATAGGAGGGGGAGACGTACTGACCCGGACCACCGGCTCATTACATTTTTGGCTCTAAATCTTTAACGCACCTCTTTTTGGTAATATACATCTCCCCCGCCCCCCTCCCCCCCCCCCCGGGGATGAATTCTACATCAGTTGTAATTATTTCTTTATGTACACTTGCAAAATGTAAACATGCTTAGGATGAATAAACAGCCAGCGATCAGTTATCATAAGTCTTTACGGGTATAATCCGTGAACATCTGTTAATTTCACGATATTACGCACGGCTTGCACACGCTGCGATACATATCACACTGTCAAAGGATTCAGTCTACACATCAGACAAATACGATACATTTTTGCTCTGAATCCTGAAGTTCGCCCAATCACCTCTTTTTTGTGATTTTAGTGATCTGGCCGTCAAATGAGCAACACACAGAATTCTCCCCGGAGGAGGGGAGGGGGTGTGAGGTGGTGGGGGGGGGGGGGGCAACGTGCCATGCGTTTCCATGACGTTTTATGACAATACTAAACGTGGAGTGCAAAGTTTAAAATGATTCTTATTTTATTAACTCCTTTTTGACCAAACGATGGTGCAGTTTTGAAAGAACCCCCCTTTTTGGGAAACGCAAAGTACTGAATGAAAATGGCCTTTTAAACGAAAGTGGTACTCCGCGCGGACCCCGTCTGGTCTCAAAATTACCCCCCTCCCCTTTTCCCGCGTTTTCGTGACAGGTATATATGATACTATATATGATATATATGATACTAAGGCGCCCCTCCTCGCGGACGAATTTTACATCAAGTGTACTTATACCTTTACGCACAACTAAAATTAAAAGTCTAAAAGATTCAAAGAGCGAATAAACAACTGATAATTATTATCAAACACAGGGTTTTTAATTAATATCACGATGTCATATGTCTAATATACAACACGATTTAAAACAAAATACACAGTATTGACAAAACTGATGCAAGAAGCTCTCCACCACAAGACGCATTCCAAAATGTATTTAGTGCATCCAAGGGGCACTAAATTCTAAAAGATGTTTTCAGTGCACCCCAAGAGGCATTCCGTGCACCCCAAGAGGCATTCCGTGCACCACAATTTTTTTCCGTTAACCAAAAAGGGTTAAATATTCACATACAAAATATAATACACTATGTGTTTTCTTTTCTTTTTAAACTGAAACAATTGTATTGTTTCAGTTCATAAAATAATGTAAAATTTTAATATCTACTTAGCCTAACACACTCTGCGCTGACCAAGAATCAGCTTTACGATCTTTTACTGCCATAGCTTGTGCAGTGTTAACCATTAAAATGCACACTCCTCTTAAGAATTTAACACATCTGGGAAAAAGTCATCACAATTTATTAAAATTTTGAAAGAACGCTGTTAAAGTTTTGACTTAAGTTATCCCTTTTTTCGGTGCACACTCGATGATTATGACATTACGTGAACCACCTCAAAAGCAAGCTCATAACCATGGGCGGATACAAATTCTACAGCTTGATCTCAAACTTTCAAATGGCTTGGGCTGGTGCACGCCAAACAGATTTTTTCTCCAGCAAAGCGAAACCTTGCCTCCATCTACCATGCCAGCCATTGGAATCATCAGTTTAAATTTAAATAGAAGCAATTCCCATTTCTTCAAATATATTTTAAGTGAGTCAATGATAAATGGATGCAGTTTTCATTTCAACATTTTGTAACCGATCTTACGGTTATTGCTTTACAATGTTAAACACTGCAGAAAAACATAACACTGAAAATAAACAGCAATCAGTGAAATAGTTATATAGGATTAGATATTAACTTGAATATTTATTATGTAAAAACTAAAGCAACGTTATCTTGCCATTTGAATTTACTATTTAAAGTTGTCTTTACGATCAGGACATCTTTAGTGTAAATCAGTACAACACCAGAAAAAAAGCAAAAAAAAAAAAAAAAAAGCAAAGAAAAAAAAACAAATAAAACAAAAACAAGAAAACAAAAACGCTGCAAACAAACGACAGCTACTGAACTCAGCAAAAACATCATTACTTATCAGCAGCTGTTAAAACAGCAGACTAATAACGACATTGCAAATCAGGAGCTGCTAAAATCTCAGCCTGACAACGCGTTTACGAAATAGCTGCTGCTGGTAAGTCACACAAAGTTATTAATACATACTAGCAGAAAGAACACATTAACATGCAGCAGCAATATTACCTCTCAGCATCCACCGCAGCCAGGTTGAGAGACCGCATTAGCAAGATACAGTTGATTTTATTTGGTACAACGATAGTATTATCTATATATTACCTATATATGTTATACGATAGAAAGACCGTTTTACCTGACAACAGTATTTTTCCCCACAGCAAATGAAAAGCCGAAAATGGACAGTACAATTAGTAACTCTACTGCTAGTAACTGCAGACATGTGAAAGCACAATAGTGTCAATAAGCAAAACACGCAAAGCTATTTTAGAAGCATTATCTGTTTGCTTAAATTAAATTATTTTCAATTATGATTTTTATATAAACATATGTTTTCATATACATACCAACAAACGTAAAGCAAACCTTTGATGACTTGACTTGTCAATTTTCTATTTTAAAACTCAATGGTCTTCTAAAATTGCTCAAACGTAACATTCAGGACAAAGAGAAACTTTTTTGTGTGCACCCCCGTAGTCGGCGCATTGTGAATGAAAGTATCTGTCACAATTGGTGCAACATATTTCGTGACAGGCTCGTTCACATATGTGACAGACTTGCGAGTCACGTAAGTTGGAGTCATCTGGTAAGTCACTTCCCATCAATTTGCTCCCTGTGGTAGCATTTTTATCATTATTATTGTTAGAATTTGGCGGTTTGCCTCCCGTGCCACTTTTGTGAGAGAGCGTGTTGTGACAGGGATTGCAGATTCCCTCTATGCTGTAAACACAGTCAGAATGAAAGACCCCTCGGCACACGCTGCACCTGAATCCAGAGTGAGTTTTACACGTCTCTTCACATATCAGACACTCAGCACCGGGGAGTAGTGGAGTCTTTGCCTCTTTGTCTGACTTCTTTGGAATGGTTAGTTTTGGTTCTTTCTTGCTTGCCAGCGCTTCTTTTGGAGAGTTTGTATTTGTGTCTGTTATTCTTCGTTGATGGTCGAACCTTTTAGAAACAGAAATGTGCCGATCTCTGTCATAAACTAAGGACACTGTTTCCTTTTCATGGAGGGCAGCTGTAATGGTGCTGCCATTGTCTTCTGAACTCTGTGTTGTTGCAATCACGTGGCGTGACACGGTTTCTCTCTCAGACACACAATGTGTGTGTAGTGGGTGTTCATTGGAAAAATCCAAATCCAATCCAAATGCGTCCTTTAGCGCATTAACGCAATTTTTGAAACATACTAAATATGTTACGTTTCTCCATGTTTTCTTTCCTATTTTTAGTTCCGGGTGTAGGAAAAACACAAAACCTAATGCGCACACTGAGTTCGCTTGCTCTCGGTTTATGTAATAGCACACGCTGCCGCTATCACCTCTGGATCCGAAGCTTTCTGGCATTTCGTTAGGATGCGCTTCTATCATGATAAGTTCATTTGAGTCGAATAATAAGCCATAAAAGTTAAAATCGTGATCTGCGCGGACATCGCGAATTATTCCAGTATTTTGTTGTAAATTGGTTCTAGAGTGCTTATAAACTCTGACTTCATCCAGCTCGGAGACTTTCTTTGATGTCATCGTAGGATGATATATCTCGTTTTTATGTTGCAGCTTAAAAGACCAAGGAACTTTCTGTAAAACAGTGTTTTCTATGGGTATAGCAAGTACATCTACACCAGTGGATTTTCCATTTTGCACATGGTTTCCAAAGTAGCCGTAAGCTATATCAGATATGCGAACAGTTTCAGGGCCATTGTTTGTGTCATAACGTACGAAATAGCTGAAATCCTTCAGTTCGTGTTTTTTGTCGACAGGCTCAATCAGGCTTTTGCCGATTTTGTCTTGGTAGTCCAGTAAAGAGTGCATCGTTGTTAACAGATATGCAGTGTTACTGTTCCTGTCTTCCATTAAGCAACCAACACTCCAGACTGGAATGAACTGACTATTCTGTGAATAATAACTCTCATAATCGGGATATTTGTTGGCGCTTGCTTTTTCAATTGCAAAAATAGACGTACCATATTCAAGTTTATTTCTTCCCTCTACTCCAGGTTCATGCATCTCTCCAATGGCAAGTAAATGGTGCGCTTTCGTTCCTTTTGTAAGCAACACAATGGGTTCTTCTAAAATAATCATCACACATTCATCCGGCAAAATATCTTTGAACTTTTCTAAATATTTGCTAACGTTTGTTTCGTCGCTTACATAAATATACAGCAATTGCTTCTCAACATCTAGATGAAATCCTTGAATGAATGGTGGATACCTGAAATAAAACACAATGACATTTTTAGTGATGAAAATATGATGTGTTTTACTTCGACACATATAATTGGTCAGATAAACAGTAGCAATCATGTATTTTATGGTTTCAGAAGCGTTTAAACAATGTATTGCAAAGGACCATCGATTAAATAGGATTTCTTCAATGGAAGTAATGCCATTGCGTCACTATTTACAAAGACTTCCTGGAACGATTCCAAGTTTAAGAAACAGATCTGTTGAATTATTTCGGCTAATTAATGTCACATCATTTTTTTTCAGTTCTAACTGTAAAATTTTGCTGTGATTTATTAATGACTTGAATAACTTCCCAATTACTCGATCAAACGGCGACGCACAATTTATCAATGCGGTTAATCCAATCAATGAATTGCCAATACGTAAACGAAGATTGTTTTGTTTCATATATACACACAAACGATACGTCTTTGTAAAGCTTTTGTCGAAAAGATGTCAAACTGAGAAGAAACTGAATAATTTCTCTTGTCCATTTGAAGATGCCCAATTCAACGAACTCAATCAAAAAATGCCAATATTTTATGATTGCCAATATTTTGTGATTAATTAATCAGTTTATTGTTTGTTAAGTATTCGCATGCTATACATCTTTCAATAATTTGTCAGTGCATCGTCAATACAAGTTTGTCAATCTGTCACAAATTCGTCAAAAATTAGTCACTTTGATTGACTGCCCAAAAGCCTAACTCAACAATGTTTGTCACAAATTTGTCTTGTCACTGACTTGTCTTACAATTGCCAAGGTCTAATTAATAGTTTGTTAATATCTCAGGAATTTCTCTCACGAATTCTGCAAAGTGACACAATTGTCCATAGACAATGTCCAGCTCACGAATGTCAATGTCAAGATTTATAACATATAAGTATAACCTGTATAGAAAATTTTAAGAAGGTTTTGTACCTGGCGTTTATCCGCAATATATCCCGCAGTTTGTGGCAAATCGTCAAAAAAGTAATGGACCACATGTCCGTTGCCTCTAAACAAAATGTCAAGGCAATAAGACCGTGTGCTCCCGCCAGTTAAAGTCCTGAATTTAATCAATTTTAGTGGAACGCCTTTAAACGTAATGTTTCTAGTAAATAAAAATTTGAAGGCAATCTGATAAAAATTGTGGGAGATAAAGCATTTTGAATATTGGGCACCAAAACATAACAATAAATAGCCCCATTTAACCATTTTTGTTGGATCGGATAAGTACTGAAAATTGTCCATCGATCAGTTAATAGAAACCCCCATATGATCAAGTTTTTGGTGGACCGCCAAAAAAGTATTTTCCAAGAGAGAGTTTTTACTAAATATTTGTAGGAAATTTGAAGACAATTTGATCACAACTGTGGTAAAAGAAGTATTTTGAAAACTGGCGACAAAAATTTTAAATTGTCCCCATTCGGCAATTTTTGTCGGATTACCAAACTTTCGAAGAGAGGCCTACCTAGACAACTTTAGTTTAAAATTTGAAAGGATCAAAACTGAGGGAGAAAAAAGTATTTTAAGTAACATGTTATAAGATAAGCCTGACAAAGCCAGCTGCTCTAAAAAGCAGCTCTTCAAGAGAAGAAAGCTTTGTGAACATTTGTGCACAATTGGAAGGTAATCCGTTCAAAATTGTGGAAGAAGAAGCATTTTCAAAGTTGTCTACCAAAATATTATAAATGCTCCCCATTTAGCCAATTTCTGATTGATCGGCAAAAAAAGTAATTTTTCAAGAGAGTACCCTTTGGGGAAAAACTCTACAAAATTGTAAATAAACCGATCCAAGTAGTGGGAGATGAAGAATTTTGAAATTGGCTACCAATAAATTTTAAAAGTCTTCCATTTGGTAAACTCTTGGTGGATCGCAAAAAAGTAATTTTTAACACTGACCTTCCTAGCAAACATTTATGAAAAATTTGAAGATAATCGATCGAAATTAGGGAAGTAGAAGCATTTTGAAAATTGGCAAACAAAAACTTTTGAATGGTCCAAATTTGACCTATTTTAGTAGGAGAATTGCCATAAAAGTAATGAGCCTAACCATAGAACATTCGTACAAAACTGAACAGAAAAATCTTTTTAAGTAAACGTGCACATACGTACAAACGCACAACCAAGCGACGGATCTTGTGATAGAGCTGGGCTTGCCTAAAAAGCCTCTAACTCACAATATCATGAAGACTTTGTCAAAACTGGTCGAATGGCGGTATTTAAAATTTTTGGCGTTAATTTTCAGAACGCTTCTATGATATGATTTTCATCTGATTCCTTTCAGTTTTTATGAATGCTCTTAATGTAGTTGTCTCTTGAAAATATGAATTTTATTTGATTAATTTTAATTTTGTTTGAGAGCCACCTACAAAAATGTTTATTCTAACACAATTTAAATAGGTTTGCCTTGAAATTTAGTCTGGAAATGGTCCTTCGGTGAGCCGCTTTTGAAAAAATACCTGTTGGGCGACTCACAAAAATGGCACTCTGGAGATCCAGTTAGGAAGAAGGCCTTCCTGGTGCCTTTTTGGTTGATGAGAATGATCGAAGACAAAGGCACACACCATGGATGTAAGTACACTTTGTTTACCGGCCCATACCGTGAAAAGGATTAACGGTTAGGATTGGGTTCATATCCTTACCTTCATCAGATGGAATATGGGGGGTTGGGGGCGGAGCGGGGGAAGTGCAAAAACACCCAAATGAAATGGGTAATTGGGTATGTATTGACCATTTTAAAACATTTAAATCAGATGAAAAGACAAACACTAAAACCTTTGTACTGACCAATTTCCAGATTCAGATAAAAATAATTATAAGCTCAGTTTATAGTACTAAATTCCACATGACTAAACTCAAACCTAAACGTGTGCGGAAATTAAGATACCCACAAGTCAGGTTACGTAGTCCCTCTCCCCCTCCTCTGGCACTTCAGAAATGGGATAAACGTGTCCTGAAGCCAGACTCCTGAGCATATATATATATATATATATATATATATATATATATATATATATATATATATATATATATATATATATATCCAGACATTTTTTTAAGATAAATGTCTCAATTCTGAAAAAGCACACCAAAATAAACAGGAAAGACAAGCGATGGAAAAGAATAAGTGGGTTGGTATTGGCAAATATTTATTTTGGTTACAAAAATAACCTGTGTCCTTAGACAACGTTGCCATATGCCTTATGTCACTTAGTAATTCAATAAGAAAATGATTTTTGCCAATATTTCCAATAATTTGGGGGAACACCAACAAAAAATATTAAAATACTGGTAAGTACTAGTGTCTCACTCTATTCTTCAAAATTTTCTCGCAGTAAGATTATATCCATATCGTTTGTTAAGAAATTAATTTGTAAAAATATTTCTTCAATTGTTTTTCCAAATCACGAAAAACAGTTATGGCAATGTTAGTTATCAATTACCGCAATGGCAATGTTAGTTATCTTACCCAAGTTTTTCTTGCAACAGTTAAATGTTTGCGAAAAGAATTTGGGTTTTTATTCATATTTTCAACATTTTTTGCGAATCACTAAAAAAAGTAACGACCAGGTAAGTATCAATGACTGCTGTCTTTAATTAAACACAACAAGTCTATTTCTATATCATCATTTAGTATTTTACTGAAATAGTGTTTATTTTTTTCGCAATATTTCCAACATGTTTTTCGATTCGCCAAGAAATACTTATATGCTATAACCTTCCATCAAAATTTGAAAACATACGTTTTCAGAAAAATTGGCTTTTCGACAATATTTCTGCCAGTTTTAGGCGAATCACATAAAAAGCAATAGCCAGTTGGGTGCCAATGCCTGCCTGCTTCAATAAATGACGCAAGAGATTAAGGCCACACAGCTAGAGCCAGTCGCGTTTTGAATAATGCTTTTGGTGAATCACCACAAATGTTGCAGTGAGATTGTGACTAGTTTTCGTTTCCCTCAGGAACATTTTAGGACTGCGAGACTACATCCTTAGTGTAACTAACGATTTTAGTAAGAATTGTTCTTTTTTTTCGACACTTTTCCAATTTATGGAAAACATTAATAACCAGATAAGTACCACTGACCATTATCTTTCTCTGCTGTGAGCTTAGATTTTACTGATTTTTTCTTTTTCGGTAGTAGTTGGCCAATCACAAAAAAATAATAGTCAGGTCAATAGTAATGCATGCTACCTTAACTTAAAATTTCAAGACAGTGAAGCTATTTTCCTGGAGTAGCTAAGACTTTGCTAAGAATTGTTTCTCTGAAATATTTCCTTCAATTTTGGCGACTCGTTAAAAGAAAAATAATAGCCAAGTAGACTCGAATATCCGCCTCCCTAATTCAAAATTCAAAGACAGTAAGGTTATGTAGCTATCGGTATTTACGATTTTAGTAAGAAATTGGTTTTTCGCTAATATATCCACCAATTTTGTTCGAAAAACACGAAAAGCCAATGAAAGTCAGAAAATTAAATAGCCAGTAGGACACTCATGCCTCCTATTCAGCCAAATTTTAGAACATTTCTATAAATCAACTCTAAGAGGAGATATGTTTTAAAGAAAATTGGATTTTGACCAATATTTCAGCTAATTTTTGCCGAATTGCCAAAAATGTTACAGCAATTAGGTACATTGTGACCAGCCGTGATGTAGTTAAATAAAAAGTGGCTAATTTGGTCAAAATATTGAAACAAGAATGTCCAGGGACATTGCGACCAGTCGACACCTTGTTGACAGAAGGTTCAAATCGCAGTTACTACAATCACTATCAGGACAATCCACGTTTTTATTTTTCAGTTTTGACTAAATTAGCCAATTTATCCAAATTTGTTAAACTGAACAGTTTAAAAATTATATGAAGTCCAAATTTAAAATGACCAATATATATCATTTACCTCATACTAATAGTTCAATTGTGAGGGGTACCAAATGAGGTGTAAACCGTTGTTAATGTAATCGGTTCCGCAGAATTACTTTTACATTTTCAGGATTGTTTTCTACGTAGTCTTTTGAGTTACCTTTATGGTGAACAAGTAAAAATTTATCCAAATACTTTGATTATCGTCCACCATCAAGGTCATAAACCAAAAATTGGCATTTATCTCTAAAACGGCTAGATTGTGAGCTTGTTTTTAGGCCTAATAAGTATTACATAAAAGACTACAAGCGGAGATTTATCCCGTATCTCGTTATGCGGTGTGAATTAAAGGATAAAATTTGAAGGCAATCCGACCAAAATAATGGAAGGCAAACATTTTTGAAAGTGCCTAAAAATGATTTTAAAAAACCAAAATAAGACCACCTTGGGAACATTCAGAGAAAATTGAAAGAAATCCTATAAAAATTAAAGAAGCATTTTGAAGACTAACCAAAGATTTTCAAATGCTACCATTTGACCAATGTCCATGAAAACTGGAGTTTCTTAATAACATCAGGATTTATATGCCTCTTTCTCGTTTCGATTTTTGATGTCAACATTTGTTTAATGCTATCATTAAAATCCTTCTAATTTTTATTGATAACAGATATCATTAATTTATTTACTGATTTCTAAAGTGGTGATTGAAGTCAATCTTTTTTGACATCTTTAAAAGATTAAGTTTTCGTTGCGGAAACATTACAAGGCCTGAAATCCAGAGGACAGTCCTTTTACATCAAAATTGTTCAGGTAATAAATTTCTGACAAGTTTATAAGAAGCTACGGACAAGTTTTGCATTTTGTCATTGAAAAAATATCGAACATTGTGGTTTATTTGTGCACAGGTTTTAATGGATGTATATTACTTTTTAATAGTAAATTAAATTAATCGAAACCAGTCACCTTTGTTTGATTATATGTCAATAAGTACACAATATCTATATCTATTGTATATTGAAACAGTAGGCGATAATGCAATTTCCACAAATTTTACAACCATTTAATAAACACGACAACTTAATTCAAAACATGCAGAGAGCATGATGTGAGCAGATACATAATGGTTTACCCATGAAACGAATTCGTGAGACGTGATAACTTGGAACTACTAATAATATTAATTAAAATTTAAGAAATCTCAAGAGGAATGCTCGCGTGTTTTCTGTTGATTTGAAAAGGATATGACGCCATGTTGATGCAATGCTTGTCACATTTGTGACAAGTTTCTGACAAGTTAGTGACAATTTTCTGTTACTGTGTGATAAGGCATGGATAAGAAACATGTCAAACTTGTGAAAGTGACAATCTGTGGACAATTTCATGACAAACCACTGACCAACTGTGGCAGGCATAATTATACATGGAGCTTAGAACTACTCATTTTATCATCTCATCCTGCCAACAAGTTGTGTGCAACTAGCAAAACAGAGCGATTGTTACATAGGTCTTTTGAATACTCCCACGCTATGTCGCAAAAAAGTTATTGTTTTAATTTTTAATGTTTAAGTCCTTCCAGGTTTGGAAAAATACGTTAAAGACAGAATATATAAAAATGAAATGCCACAATTATAAATCCCCTTCTCAATGTTACCTCAAAGGGATACCACGAATAATATGTAGAGAAAATAATACTGTTTATTATCATAAACAGACTAACAACACATAAAATGTTGACACTAAATAGAACTAAAAAGAAGAAATAAGTGGTTAACTAAAATAGGTTTGACTGAAAATAAGGTTTAAAGATAATGCTGCACATATATTATCCAGAGGTAAAAGATTCCACGCATAGGGCATATTGTTTTGAAAATCCTAAATACCATATTTCGCTCTGAATTTAGTTTATTTAAGTGATTTAGAACACATATTATCTTGAATTACCTCTCGACGCGTTGCTTGAACAAGCGGTACCTCTCATCTACACTCTTGAACTCAATTTCTCGGGTTTCTTCATCAGTTTGAAAAAGTCGAAAAAGTATTGACAAAGTATTGTGATAATAATATTATAATAATAAATACTATTAAAATACTTAAAATGACTTTAAGTTTCTTTTTTGATAGGCTGTTTCTATGTTCGAATTTTCAATAATGTTTCGTTTGGTTTTATTTCAACAAATTGTACCATGAAATTTTTATACATACCAAACAAAAATTTTGACGTCAGAATGACGTCGGGTTGTCGTCGTGACCAATGCTTTTTTTTGTCGAATTAACGTACTGGTTTTGGTTGTATATCAAATGAAACCCATGCCGGTTTTTTCTCGTCAGATAGGAGGGGGATTACGAAAAGTATAATCTACTCGGTCAACACAGTAAACTTCAAGACTCCAATCGACTGTTTTATTCCTCTTGGCCACCTTGTTCAAAGCAGCTTCTCTCGTAATCTCTTAACTAACAAACGCATCCCCTGTATTTTACTGTGTTTAATAACTTTGTGATATAGTTAAATTCACTAATTGTAACTGGTCCAGCGGCCCGTATTTTTTATTGCAAACGGGGTCGAAAGTGACGTGTTAGGGCAATAACAAGTTTTGAAAATTTGAGATATTGCTCAATATATCCATAAACATTCTTTCCACCTTAAAAATGTGTGGAATCGTTCAACATCTGAGATCTTAAGAATGTTTGCAAAAAGTCAGGAATTCCAAAGCTATTTTAAACTTCGATTTGAATTTCCCAAGAAAATATTACTTAATGCCAACGTTTTACGTGATACATTTGTGCTGGCATAATCAAGCAATTTGTAGGTCGATGGATGCATTGCCGAAACATTGAAATGATTCTATATTTTATATATCTGCTTAGTGCAACTTTTTGCGTGATCAATAAAATGAAGCAGCGAAATTATTTCTACTCTAACTGTTTGACCAACTTACCATTATTGGCGCCTGTCAACAATTTATCAGATGCATGTTCATGTTTGGCTTTGTTCTTTTTCTCATCTGGTTTGAGTGTTTTTCGGTTTTGCACATTCTTGTTGATAACTCCATCATTTCCACTTATTTTTTTGTCTAAACATAAAAGGACGATGACTGTAGGCTTCTTAAAATTTACTACATCCTGGAATATACATCACAATACCATATTCTTATTCTGCGCCGTAGTATACTTAATTACAAGAAAAGCAATTCGAGGGCAGAAATCAAAATTTAGTTGTTTAAAAACAATATTACTTTATTATTGCGGTCTTGCTGTGTAATTTTGCTTCAATGTTGAAATTATAGATAGTTTCTTACATTTGACGTTTCTGACATTTTTGGTAATAAATACAAAAATAAGTATCATATTCGTTACTAGTGCCTGATTTGAATCATTTGCTTCACACTGTATAAAAACAGGTCCAATAATACGTCAGAAAACTTGTAGATATACAAATTTTATTGATAAAAACAACAAAAATGAAGTAAAAATGTACATTCGCGGAAAAAAACAAAGGACATATTTAAAATTAAAATTTCTTCCTTTGAAAACTGGGCAAGAATTTTGAGTTTGTTTCATGTTTATTTTTTCAATTTGAAAAAGATTACATAAAATATCTGACAAACTAATGTTTATATGATCATTAAAAGAAAATAATTATTATAACTAGCTGTATAGGACTACTTTTGAAAAGTGTAAAGTTATCTAATAGCTCAAACGTCAAACTGTATGCTTAAACTACGAAAGTAAAATGATTTGAAAATGTATACCTTCAGAGACACAAAATTGTTTGTTATTGACATGCTGCATGCAAAAATTATTAAAATAGAGAAAGTCTTATATTTATATGCTAAACTTTTTTTGCACTTGTTTATGTGTTATTTGTGTTGTGTTAACTAGTGGAGAAATATTACCCACCTGAAGAGATGTCTGTTGAGTCGGTATTATGTTTATAGTTTTTTTCTCCTGTCTCATTTGGTAAACAGTTGTTTGCACTTGAATCTTCACCTAATTAAATTGTTACAACTCGAAATTTTAAACCCGTGTATCCTGCTAATACTCTCCATTCACCTTTTACAATTTAGTTGTTTTCGTCAGCAGTTGTAGTGCAGATGGCAATATTAACCGGTCTAGATTTTCATCCGCAAAATATTTCCGTATTGCATTGTCAGTTGCATAACAATCATGAAGTTCACGAGTCAATACAAAAATGAAATATTTATTCTCTATCCGCACTGTATTTCTGAATATATATTTATACATATTAATTTGGGCCAGGTAATATTTAAAATACAAGTACTGTACTAAGATGTTGTATTTACACAGTATATTATACTGATATACCTTGATTTTGTATTTTGCCTTTGGGAGAAAATTTCTCTCTTGAGGCTTGATGGAAAAAATCAGTTTTACAAATTTTTAAGATTTTAGAAAATTGCTTTGGTTAGAAATGTAAGTGCTATTTTGCATAAAACACAAAAACAACAGCATTTTAACGATAAACCATATAAATAACTTGGCAAAGGCAATTCTTGTAATCGTGTCTTCAAGAAAATGGCTAACGGAATCATGATTGAAAAAAATATTACGAATTATGTGAAGGTAAAATTTTCTCAATATGCTTCCCTTGTTATTTTCTTGTTTATTCTTAATCTATAAACAAGATAAAACAGCCTTTTCAGAATTCCTTGAAAATACAGTGGTCCGTTAAAACTTAAATGCATTCGAAATTGAAATTACATGATACGTACACAGGTACTTACACAATTGTGAATAATTACAGAAATACATTTAAGTCAAGGTTCGTTAATATAGTGTTCTGCTGGAGATGAGCAGGCGAACCTTCAAACCATAAAACAAAATATAGACTGCACAGACGGACTTTAGCACTTATGTCAAAATCGGCATCGACTGCGATTCAAAATCTCCGAATCCGCTTATTGTGGACAAAACCTCTCAGATGAGTATCTCATTTCAACTTAAAGGTTTTGTATATAAGCGGTGATCAAGAATTCTAGCAGATACCTTTAGATGTACTGGAGAAAAAGCAGTAAACCTTCGATTGTGGTCACTTTGCCCAAAAAGTATATTTTAATTCAAAAATAAGCGTAATTAATCTTTCACAGAGAAAACAAGAGTTGCATTTCAAATGCAACTAGCTTTCCATTTGCGAAATGTTAAAGCGTGTTCTATACTTTCGTATGTTGTAAGTGCGATGATTATTGGGATGTTGCATTTCCAACCTGAGGTCAACTCTGCTGAATCAGTGTCATGCCCACTGTTCTTTTCTTTCTGTCTGTCGCTTGGCAGCATAATGCTTACTCTTGACCCTTTACCTGATCAAATTGTTAAATAATAAATATTTATTATTATTGAAGTTATCATTATCATTATAACTATTATTATAACTATTATTATAACTATTATTATTATTATTATTATTATTATTATTATTATTATTATTATTATTATTATTATTATTATTATCAAAGAACATAACTCGCCTTTGCGTTTCTTTCCTTTTCTGACGTATCCTTGAACATGGCACTGACGTATGAAATTAACAAATAACATTCTGAAACATGAAACACAATAGCGTTTTAATAATGCTTTGTGTGCAGTACCGAAACCCAAAGCTCTGTTGTTCCTAACCAAGCATCTGATATGTAGCATATATATTGAATTTAATATCAGTATCTTTGAAATAATTTTTGGTTGGAATATTTGAAACGTTTCCAAAAATGGGCTTTCTTTTAATACGACTAGAGTTAGGTTCATTTATTTGTTTTGCTCTCATTATCACTTCTTGTATTTACAGATTTAGCAAACAAAGTTTAGTTTGTACCTATCGCAATGTATAACCCCTTTGAAGGTTTTTTTAATCGACAGAATTTGGAACTGGGGCTGTTATCTGAGCACAACTCATTCAGGATAGAAGGCTTTATTTCATTTCAAATCAATATAATAAGGGAACAAAACTTTTGAATAAGTGGAAAAGAGGACACAAAACAGATGTCTGTTAATGCGAGGACAATTTCAATGCATTAATGAAGTAATGAACAAAAGTTTCCGCTGCTCTGAATCGCGAGGGGTCCACAATTGTGAGGTTTTGCTAGTACAGAATCCACTGTTATTTTAATACAAACCAAAATAAAGCGTTTTTAATTCAGAGATGTCCACAGCCGCGGTTTTACTGTACATTTCTATATCTACAAATACATAAATAGCTGAATTACAAATTCTCTTAAAGATACGTACATAACTTGCAGATATTTGGTGTCAGTAAAGTTGAGAGCTCGTTGTAGCCAAGGGAAGACTTTCGAACCTGCGGCAACCGCAAAGCAATGTATTAATGTATTAATGGATTTAACGTTATAGACTGTTCGCATAACTGAAACTTAAAGTCAGTATATATTCAATGTGGAATTAAAACGAATTTCAATTCGTTTAAAAACAATAGGGTTATAGAGTACCATGAAAACTCTCCCATAGATTAGTTTTCTATAAAAAAACTCTTGAGTCATGTTTCACGGCAAAGGCCCGAACACTATCCCAATTAACGCAACTTGCTGCCAAATGAAAATACAAATAAGAAAACTGTTGTGTAATCTTACATCATCGTGCTTGCCATATTTTTTAAACACCGCAACAGAAAATACCGTGCTAAATGAAACAAAATGTAATTACCCGCCTAATAATTAATTGATTACATCAACTATATTATCGAAGTTAGCAACATTCTAAGGAAATGTAATGTACATATTTCCTCTTTCTCTGGTAGTTTAGCAAAATGTATCAACACGGCTCACAAAATGCGGATTACTGCCAGACTAGGTTGACATTGTGTTATTATTATTATTATTATTATTAATATTATTATTATTGTTATTATTATTATTATTATTATTATTATTATTAAAGAGTATAACTCGCCTTTGAGTTTCTTTCCTTTTGTGATGTATCCTTGACCATGGCACTGACGTATGAAATTATCAAACAATATTCTGAAACATGAAACACAATAGCGTTTTAATAATGCTTTGTGTGCATTACCGATTTAATTCCATTTGTATAACAGCTTTTACAAAGAATGAAACCGATAAACTTATATTAAGGTGGAGGGTGTCAACGTAAAAAAAATAAAGAAGTAATTAAAGTTAATCCCACAACTCTGTTATTCCTAAACTAACATCTAATATCTAGCATATATATTGAATTTAATACCAGTAACTTTCAAATACATTTTTGATTTGAATATTTGAAACGTTTCCAAAAATGAGCTTGCTTTCCGTTTCTTTTAATACGACTCGAGTTAGGTTTCAGTCATTTGTTTTGCTATCAATATCACGTCCTGTATTTATAGGTTCAGCAGAAAAGGTTTAGCTGTTACCTATCGCAATGTAAAGCGGAAAACTTCTTTGGCAGGTATATTTAAGTCGACAGCATTTGGAACTGGGGTTGCTATATGAGGACAACTAATTCAGAATAGGCTTTATTTCATTTCAAGGCAATAAAATCAAGGAACAAAACTTTCGAAAAAGTCGGAAAGAGGACACATTTCAGGTGTCTGGTACTGCTTGGACAATTTTAATGCATTACTGAAGTAATGGACAAAATTTTCCGCTGTCCCGAATCGCGATATGTCCAGAATTGTGAGGCTTTGCCAGCTCATAATCCACTGTAATTTGATACGGACTGAAAGAAAGTGTTTTTAGTTCAGAGATGTCCATAGCCGCGGTTTTACTGTACGTTTCTATATTTACAAATGCATAAATAGCTGAATTCGCCTAAAGATACGTACCTAACTTTGTTGTAAGTGAAGTTGAGAGCTTGTTGTAACCACGGCAAGACTTTCGAACCTGCAGCAACCGCAAATCAATGTATTAATGTATAATGTATTTAACTTTATAGAGTGTTCTTATAACTGAAACTAAAAGTCAATATATATTCAGTGTGTAATTAAAATGAATTTCAATTCGCTTAAAAATTATAGTGTTATAGAGTACCACGAAAACACTCCCGTAGATTAATTGTCTATCAAAACACTCTTGAGTCATATATCACGGCCAAGGCCGGAACATTTTCCCAATTAACGCAACTTGCTGCCAAATGAAAAAAAAACAAATAAGAAAACTGTTGTAAAATCATCGTGCTTGCCATATTTCTTATGGTAAACACAGTAACAGAAATTACTGTGCAAAACGTAATTACAAAACGTAATTGCGCGCCTAATAATTAGTTGATTCACTTGAACTAAAACATCGAACTAAGCCACATTCTAAGGAAATGTAATATACCTATTTGCTCTTTCTCTAGTAGTTTACCAAAATCTACTGCCTGGGCTAGCAAAATGTGAATGTCAGAGAGACTAGGTAGACAATGTGTTACAAGTACAAACTGTGTTATTTCCAAAGTATCATTAGATGTTCCTGTTGTGTCCTCTTTCACTTCACGCAACTTCAAGGGAAACAAACGAAAACAAAAACAGCTGTGTATATACGGAGTAAAATTATTTGCATTTTAAAAAGTATTTTTAAAAATGTTAATTTGTATTTTTAAAAGTATTTTTTAAAAGCGTTTACATTAAATACACAAGTCATTTTCGTTCTGCAAATGTGTCAATTTGAATATCAATTTCAAAATTTATATAAAATCATGTAAACTTTTACGAATTAATACGTTTTCTAGCTTACTTTCTTATAGCCATATCATTTTACATCACAATGCGTTCTAGCCTAATGCTTCCAAAACGATTCAGTACAAAATGCAGCCATTTTGTAGCATAAAAATCTAAACTTAAACAGAATCCGAAATTGTAAAATATCGCTTCTTATTGTTTAATTGCTTTGCTGTTTTATGTTCTCCATAAACCTACAAACACCAGTATTTATC
The DNA here is from genome assembly GCA_949752745.1 of Protula sp. h YS-2021. Classification (NCBI taxonomy): domain Eukaryota; kingdom Metazoa; phylum Annelida; class Polychaeta; order Sabellida; family Serpulidae; genus Protula; species Protula sp. h YS-2021. The sequence continues at coordinate 42,329 of CATKHT010000201.1, forward strand.
TTACCGGAAACATAGAGCATTGTCCTTTACTTTCTTCACGTGGTTTTTTCCCTGCATGTAAGCGTAGACACTCTTGAATGGTTGGGTGTTTGGCAGCCCTTTGCAATGGTGTTGCATTAAAACAATCTTTCGCACTGATGTCAATATCCTTGTGAGCCAGAAGTATCAATACAATTTCTGAGTGTCCCAAGTTTGCAGCCATATGTAGTGCAGTTTGATAAAATTTGTCGGGTGCGTTGACGGAGATCTCAGGATGTTTCAACAGGCTACGGACAATATCTGTTGCCTTGGCAGAAGTAGCAAGGTGAAGGGCAGTTTGACCTGTAGAGTCCCTTATGTTGATATCAATATCTTTAGCTTTAATAAGCAAACTGGTTACTTCAAAATCATTATATTTGCATGCGTAATGGAGAACCGTTAGTCTTTCTAGGTTTTGGATATTTAGAAGATGTCCGTGATGTTGTAAAATAGTGCGACATTTCTCGATTCTGGCAACTGGACTACAGAAGGCGTGGTATAAAAGAGTGTTTCCATCGGTGTCGCGGTAATTTCTCAAAAAGGCCTCTACACGTATAAGGTAAGGCTTCATTACATTGGCACAGCCATACTTGATCATATTTATAAGAGCGTTATGCAATGGTAGAACATCATCTGGAGTTTTTCCGTCCTTATTTCGCAATCCTGATCTGTACCTTGTGTGACTTTTGATGTTATAGAGGACGTCTTGGTAGTTGCTAAATGCAGCCAAATGTGCTGCTGTGTTGCCGTTTTTGTCTTGTTTATTGATAGCAATGTCTGGACAACTGATAAGCAGCATCATCACGCTCTCAACACATCCTTGCTGACTGGCGAGTTGCAGTGGGCTGAGGCCATCTTTTGTCGGTATATTCAGATCATATTTCTCACCCAAGACAAGTACAATGTCCCAATTGTCCACACTTACTGCCACGTGTATGGGTAACCAGCCCTTTGCGTTAAAGGTACCCAATTGTGTTCTGTTGGCAGAAATAAGTATTTGCACAATTGCAACATTACTATCCCATCTTCCACATGCTGTGTGGAGTGGTGTATTTCCTTTCTTGTCCAAAACACACCGAGCTCCTTGATCCAAAATGGTTTTAATTTTCATAAGACCTTCATGACTGGCAGCTTTCTGCAGTTCCAGATTGAGTGGATTAACTTGATCGGGATCATCTCCATCATTATTCCTTATAAATGTACAACACAGTGGATGTGACTCCAGAAGAGAAATTATCTCCCTGTTAGAATGTGTATTTGCATGATGCAAGGCTGTGTTACCATCCTGATCTTGAAAATTGATGTCAGTGAAGATACAGTTTATTAAGATTTCCACGTTTCTTTTATGCCCAGCGAGACATGCTACGTGCAGTGGAGTCCGCCCACGAGACGTGCTTGCGTTAATGTAACCATCAAAATGCTCGATTTGTTTGAAAAAGGATAAAATGCGACTGTCTGGCCTTCCTGAAGCAAGATGCAATGGTAGGCAACCACTTTTATTACGGGCGTAAAGTTGGCTTTTGTCATAGGACCATAGTATTTCAACCTTCTCGACAGCATCACGTGTGCTTCTGCAAGCCTTGTGCAATGGAGTTTCTTTCTTGGAATCGGATACACAAATTACATCCTTTTCTAACAGAGAACTGACATCCTTAACCGATCCAGTGTATGACTTGTCAAGCAAGAGTAAATTCAAAGGGTGTATTTCATCTGCTGTTAAGTCTTCGTTATTACGAATGGTTCTATCACAATCTTTGCTCGACTTAATGAATGAAAAAAGTTTTAGGAAACCTTTCAAAGCCGCAAAATGTAATGCCGTATTGCCGTCCTCATCGCGAGCATTTATATCAATATCCTCCCTTGATAGTAACAAGTTTACATTTTTGGCAACGCCGTGTTCAACGGCAATGTGGAGTGCTGTTGCGGATGTCAACGTTCTAACATTAACGTCTATGCTATCGAAGGCTAGAAATTTCGAGCAAATGTGAGAATCACGGGAAGCCGCAGCTGCATGAAGTGGTGTCGCTCCATTCACAGATTCCTTCACAAGTTGCAATGGATCGCGTTCTATTAAAAGATCGACCTTTTCCTTGGCATCGATTTCACTGCGACAAGCCTTGTGAAGTGCTGTCTCATGAAAACCATCAACAATACCAGTTCTAGCTCCTTTATGCAATAGCATGCGTACACTATCAGCAGAAAAAAACTCGCAAGCAATACACAGGCATGTGGAAGTATCTGGTAATCTGCCATAATGCTCATTCCTTAAAGCACTTAGACCAATCCTCTCATTTATGTTCTGCTTGTTTGATACAATATCTCGTAGTTTGACTTTGAAGTCTGCTCTGTTATTGAGAAAAGATACACGAGTGAGATCCTACAAATATTTAGTGTCAAAGGTGAGCAATGCTCACCCATAGACGCCTTGGATGTTACGACCAAACACGTATAAAGCTCGAGGCTTTTGTGACGATCTGAATGATCTTATGATGATTTATTTACAGACAAGGACGGTTGGAAAGTACGAAATAAGCTTAGGGTTGCAAAGGCTTTTTAAGTGGCAGGTTTTGTGCCACCTCTAAGGTTCTCGAATTCCTGGGCCTAAAAAAACTGAAACTCTACACAGCTATCGAGAAAGACAATGTTCCAACTACGCGATGTGGGTAATGCGCTGAAGAAAGATGAGCTATATGACAAAAACTAGAATTTTTCAAAATATTTCCATTAACCTGTATTGAAGCGATGTTCCCACTGCAAAAGACTACTGGAATAGATTAACAACAACCACTAGTTATACTTGGGAATTTTCAACCCCCCATTTTTTTATTATTCGTACGATACGGTATGGTGTTTCGATATGATTCCCTTTTTCCGTCATGCAAACTCCTCTGAGACGGCCAGGGCAAGTACGACCACATTTGGCACAGCATAATGTAGCATGTCTAAGTGGTCTATCTGAATTTTTTTAGAAATTCACCAACATTTTAATATCAAAAATGGATATTGAAATTTTGCCTTTTAAGCCCATACGTAGTTAACGTACACGGTATGATATCAGCGTAATCATATTGATCGCCCATCTCCGGAGTCATCTGTTGTAGGTGCTTTTTGCTATAAATCAGTCATTTTTTAAAAAGGTATGAAACCCAATTTGGCTGCTTTTTCAACTGCAACTGTCTAAGGGAAATGGACAACGCTGAAAGCTGCTTTACGTCAGAATTACTCAAAGCTCTCTCTCTCTCTCTCTCTCTCTCTCTCATTCTCTCTCTCTCTCTCTCTCTCTCTCTCTCTCTCTCTCTCTCTCTCTCTCTCTCTCTCTCTCTCACTCTGTTGAGAAAGATCACAAGAAAAGTACCTTGTTTTCTAAACATGATTACGAAATTCTTTTACATGAAGTCCGTGAGGTAAAAACAGCCACTTTAAAGAATAACCAACGGAGACATGTGCTGAACAAATATAATGTTGTCACTACGTTGATGTTCAAAAAATCATAAGAAAACAAAGCAAAACGATGAGGCTAAATACTTTGTTCTTCTTGAAAACATGCATGATGTTATAAAGAAGACACACATTGCAGTGATGGTCCTGGTTGTAGCGGCGATAGTCCCGGTGGTAGCAACGATGGTCCCATCGGTAGCGGCGACGGCTGTGGCGGTAGCAGTGATGGTCCTGGAGGTAGCAGCGATGGTCTCAGCGGCAACGAATCGACAATGTCAAATTCCGTAGTGCAAAGACAACGACAAATTTCAGTAGCAAGAAAGAGCGTCACTGCTGCTCAAATGGATAAAGACAATGGATGACAAAACGCAACCGCGTGGTTATTACTCTCCCAATTCCTCTCGTATATGGGGTCGATGTGACCAACGCAACTTATTAGGAGTTGTAAGAAGTCCCGATGAAAACGATATGTACACTTTGGTTATTCGTGGTAGTATTCTGAAAGCAAAATTTTCCAGAAATCACTTCGATATTTTCAAGCATAAGTTGTTGGTTGAAAGTGACGTGAAGTTAAATGCTGAAGTTTCTCTGCACGATGCAGTCAAATTTGAATCGAAGTGTGGTGGACAAGGCTTTGTTAAGTGTAACTGTGCCGGGAGTAAGCGGTGCGAGGCAAATCGGTGCAAATGCTTTAAGGCACAAGTGATGTGTAATTCCAGGTGCCATGCTGGTTTGTGCTGTAGCAACAAAAGTGAATAGATTTTATAGCGAGACATAGTAATTTCCACAGGTATTCGTGCAAACGATTCATACTTACGGTTTTTTGGCTTATATGGCTTCTGCCAAACGGAATATTTTACTGGCTGAAACCAGAGAAACTATAGTTTCTCTGAAATTAACCTTTTCCTGTAATGTATTGTTTTTATACTTTTTAGTTTAAGCTATTTGAGGTCAGGACATTCGCAAATCTTTTGACCCTGGTCTGCAAGGTCAAGGTCATATTGAGGTCAAAGTATTTTTTACCTCAAAATGGTTTCCAGAAAACTCGCCTTGTGAAATCCGCATTTTTTACCTTGACCTCCAAGGTTAAGGTCAAATTGAGGTCAGAATATTTTAAACTCTTTTTTTCAAGAAAATGGCTTAAATAGCGCTCAAATCTTTCTCCCAAATCTTTCAGTACCGAATAACCTCACGATCTGAATCTCTTCAGGGCCAAGGGCAAAGGTCAAACATTGAAAAGTGTTAAAGAAAGATTGACCATTATTTCAAAAACGGTTTGAGGTTTTGAGCTTATTTTCTACCCTTTGGGTCTAAAAGACGTCATGTAAGAGATGTTTCGGGGACCCGGACCTCTTAGATCGTGGTCAAGGTCAAAAAGTGAAAGTTGACCATTATTTATTCGTGGGAAGCATACTGGATTATAAATCCCTTATGTTCTATCTAACGACTACCGATTCTGAATGCAAACTAAATATTGTTCTAAATTTCGAGGAGCTTTTTGCAGAAGCTATTCATAACGCTACGCGGTATAGCGTTTGGCCTACTAAAATGTTTTATAAACCTTAAAACATTTCGGACATATAGAGATACCGGGACCCATGGACTTAAAACGCATTATTAATGAGTTGCCTCTGCCTAATACCCTGCAGAAGCTTACGTTTAAAAATAGGTAAGCATACTTCAAATATGTTTTCATAAAATAGCCAACTTCCATTTTGAACGTAATGTCTGCTACCTTTGCGCAAAATTTCAAGACAGTAAGACTACGGTGAATTTCCGCTATTAGGGACAAAAAGTGACTAAATAAATTTGTCCCTAATAGGGGGTTGCCCCTAATTTCGAGGTCCTGTTATTTTGAATTCCGTCTGAATATCTACAAATAAAACACTGTTTTACATCACTTTTTCATTTTCCTCAGGACTTTCACGATAATAACACATTATTTATACTTTTCAGGAAATGAAAATCCAGTTATTTCAAATCGATTTGAAATAAACTTTGCATACAATTGTCCATATTTTTTTGTTTAAAATTCTTGTCTCACTTAAAAATAACGCTTAATTAGGTCTGTTGAGAGTTCGTTGGCAAATCATATTACGAGCCCTGTAGAGGATATCCGTTAAATTGGGCATATTTTTTAGCATTTTCAAATAATCACCTTTCTTTGTAAGAATGTTCAAAATTTACAATTGACCACAACTAAAATTCTCGCTAAACTTTCTCACACTTTTTTTCCATCACTAGCTTTGATTATTTCAACTTTATCAGCTAGTGAAAGTTCGTTCTATTTTCTTTTCACACCACCCATATTCAGACTAAACGCTTATTATAAAATTACACCTTGTATAACAGCTTGTTTAATGTATAAAGACAATGAATTACTTTATCTTTATATGCGTTTTAAAAGACGGGGCACATGTCAAGTAGCCGTATTAGTCAGTGATTATAAAGCTTCTCTCTTAAGCACACATCTTTTGTTATAATACCTATTTTCTTTACATGCACTGTGTCCAATGCAATGTACTCATTGGCTACAGATAGCACTAGAAAAAACACTACCGAGTAACACCCTATAGGGTTTGTTTACATAGCGCACAAAATATGAGGTGTTTTAAACGTGCAACCGTACCAGATAAAAAGAGTGTCCCTAATTCTGAATAGAGAGGTGTCAACAATACAGGGGTCTAGATATAACAGAACTCAATGGCGTTTTAAAACATACTAAAAAATGCTGTCCATAATTCAGGTGTGTCCATAAAAGAGGGTGTCCATATCCGTGATTTCACTGTATTTTCATTAAGCTAGTTAAAATTTTACTGAAAATATTTTACATTTTCCGCAAAATTTTCGCAAATGTTTTTGGCCAATCAGCAAAATGCACTATCCACGTAGGTATTTACTGCTAGCTTTAGTTAAAAGTACCAGACAGTAAGACTATTTTACTGGAGTTATTAAGAATTTGACGAATAAAATTTGGTTTTCCGCCAGTACTTCCAAAAATGTTTTGGCAAATTGCCAAAAACGTAATAACCAGGTGGATATTTATGTAAAAAGTAAATAGTAAATAGATTTTACGTGCCTAGTTCTAAAAGATATTCAAAGACACGATACAATAATATAAAATAACTGATCACATAGTAAAAAAGCTAAAGGTCACTGACTAGGTTGTTATCACAGATAGGTAATACTGAATAAAAAAGTTTTTTGTTTCTTTTTAAAAGACAGGTAGTTCGTTTCTAAACGTAGGGAAGCTGGTAGGATGTTCCACAGGCCCTATCACCATAGGTTTTTGTCCGGGATTTTGGCACATTTAACAAATTCTTATGTATTGAACGCAGAGTCCTAGAAGGTTGGTAAGGTGAAAGTAGTTCACATAGATATTCTGGAGCTGTGCCATGGATAACCCGAAATGTCAATAGTAGAATTTTAAACTCAGTTCTGCGATCAACTGGTAACCAATGTAGCGATTTTAAAATGGGGGTAATGTGGTCGTATTTTCTGTTGCACGTCACTAAGCGAGCGGCAATATATTGTATCCGTTGTAGCTGACTGATGCGGCATTTAGGAAGACCATATAGTATTGCATTGCCGTAGTCCAACCTGGAGGATATCAGTGCATGTACTAGCTTTTCACAGGAGTCCTGTGAGATGTATGGCCGTATGGAGCGAATGTTTCTGAGATGATTTAGGCACATCTTACAGCGCTGCGATATTTCCTTTTCTAGTGTCAAATGTGAATCAAATATTATTCCAATGTTTTTTGTACTATCTGTTGGGTTAATATGGGTTTCACCAATCACAATGCTATCCAAACTAAAACTAGTAACGTGTGATGATGGAGTTATAACAAGCACTTCGGTTTTCGAGTCATTTAACTTTAATTTGTTGACTTACATCCAAAGTCTAATTTCTTCGATGCATGTTTCCAGCTTCCTGAATAATTGAAATCAGTACGATTATTTAGTCGAAATTGTATATTATTTTGAGTGTCATCCGCATAAATATGAAAGTTAACTGCATGGCGTCGTGTGATATCTGCCATCGGCAAGGTGTAAATTTTGTAATCCTCGGGACCCATTAGAGAACCTTGTGGCGCACCGAAAGAAAGACAGATCTGGCCGGATAGTGCGCCATCTATAATAACCGCTTGCGACCTTCCAGTGTGATATTTGGAGAACCATTTAAGAGCGCTGTCTTCGATACCCAGACACTCATGAAGCCTTTGCATGAGGACTGCGTGATCAATTGTATCAAATGCCGCGCTCAAGTCCAACATAACTAAAACAACGCCACGCTTATCGTCAGGCGCGCGCAAGATATCGTCAAATATACGCACCAGAGCTGTCTCCGTTCCATGACCAGCACGATATGCAGATTGAAACTTTTCGTGTAATTGGTTTTGTGACATGTGTGTATCCAAACGTTGAATGACTGCTTTTTCTATTATTTGGATATTGGATACTGGTCTGTAATTTTTTTAGCTCTTCCGAATTGAGAGTTGCTTTCTTAATAAGCGGTTTGACCAGTGCTTGTTTTAATGTAGCTGGAAAATGTCCATCCTTCAGTGATAAGTTCACGATATCAGTTATAGTAGGTAGCAGGTGAGGTAAGCACCGTTTCAGAAGACTAGTGGGTATGGGGTCCAGAGTACAGGTAGCATTACTTGTCTTGGCGATAATTTTTAAAATTTCATCTTTGGTGTAGGTCGTGAGAGACGGTAGTTTCGTATCACAAGCTGGTTCTGAATTTGGAATATATGCGCTTCAATTTTCGTCCAGTTTTTCTCGAAGTTTTGTGATTTTATCCGAAAAGAAGTTGTTGAACCTCTTTGCTAAATCTTCTTTAGATAAATGTTCGGGTAGAGCGGTTTTCTTTTTGCTTTTCAGTAACTCATTTAGTACGCTAAAAAGCTAAAAAGCTAAAAATCTACAATCATTGATTTATTGCGAATAGTAAGATTGTTTTTTCTTCTGAATAGTGTTTACAAATTTAAGTCTAGCTAGCCGATAACGACTGACATTTTCTGGAGTTCTGAATTTTCGCATGGTCCTTTCCGCTTTTCTTTTTTCTCTCTTGGCTATGGCAAGATCGTTCGAAAACCAGGAAACTTTAGATCGAATGGTAATTACTGATGTTTTTTTTCAAAATATTACGCAGAGGGGAATTGTATCTTTCTGAAAGGGTGGTCGCTGTGTCGCCAGGTCGTGACAAAATATTTGCATTTTCGACATCATGGCAAAATAAGTCAATATCAATATCTTTAATTTTTCTGTATGTAACACGTTTTTGTTCAAGTTTTAATTTTCTTATTCTAAAATATCCGTGTCCCGTACCTTCCACCATGACTTTAGAACGTTTCCATGAAAAGTCTAGTTACAGATACCTTCAAATAAACCGGTTTTCGTCTACTGTTTCCATCACTTTTTGGCGAACTGCCAAAGAGTAATAGCCCGGCAGATAGTTATGTTCGCCACAATCAACTGAAATTTCAGGACATTCAGGCTAAAAACCTAGATAGAGATACAGTTTTTCAGCTTAAGAGCATACGCACATACTTTCAGAGACTGCCAAGTCCCTGTTTCTGTAAGAAGTTGGAGCTACCAAGAAGCATTTTTAATTACAAAATTGAAATGTTTGTACTTACTCCATTTTTAAGAAAATCAATGAGACAAATTCCGTCTTCCAAGGTGAGATCTGAAAAATTCGAAAGCTGCAAATTAGTCAAGTTCCGCCTCTCAGACAATATTTAATTGATCATCTAGAAACTGGAAACAGGTAATATGAGATACATTCATACTCCTCTCCAGAGCGATTGGAGTTTTCCTTTTAATGCTCATATGCAAGCAAAACGGTGACATAAATGAAATGGAAACGGAAATGTTAATTCTCATATAAGTTACGAAACGCTCCTGCTGAAAAAATCTTTTTGCATAAACTCATTTCGTTTGGATATTACACATAAAAGACTTTATAGCTATCTGCTGTTTGAATAAATTAATTGTGAGTTCTATGATGCCGCATGTTGTTTTATAAGGATAATTAAGTAATTTTCTTCCGAAACTGTGTTGTTTTTGCAACAGGAAAACATTGATTTAAGCCGAATTTTACGTTCCAGAAGATGAGCAGTAGGTCGATAAGTTAAAGACTAAACAATTGTTAAAAATCCACAGGAAGGGTGCAATGATATAGATAAAGCATAGGACCATTTATTGACAGCTGAAGATATTTTAACATCCACTGTTAACTGAGCCATCAAGAATATTTTAGCAGATCCCCTCCCACACGCACTGGAGGGGGTTCTAAACTGAGCTCTGATTTTGATATAACACCCTCTTTTCTTAACCAGATGTTCTGAAAACCAGTACAGTTCTAAAAGAATACCACTTATTGTGGAGAAACAGTTCATCCCTCCACCCATTACTGTGAACGGATACACTTTTGTAGAATTTCTAAATGAATTTTCTGACTTTTTGGCATATGTCAATAGCATTCATCAAAATCCATTGATCGTTGGGGACTTCAACATTCCTGTTGACAACCCGAACTCCCCTAAAGATACCAAATGTTTAGCTACTTTAGGTAAAAATGGATTTAAGCGACATGTAACCTTTTCCACGCATGACAAAGGGCATACCTTTGATCTGGTCATAACAAAGGCTAAACCCGACTTAGTTTATTCAGCGATCATATTGATCCATATAATCTGACCATCGTGCCGTTATAATGAAATTTTCGACGAAAAGCCATGTCCTATTGCAAAGAAATTAGTTTTCAGAGACACGAGGAGTAATGATCTCGAATCGATAAAGCATGATATCTTAATAGCTTCTGCACAAATCACTAGCGTTGATAATTCGGATGAACTTTCTCTCGTTACAATTCTGCCCTCTCACCTATTGCAGAGAAACAAATTCCTCTAACTGAAAAAACTGCAATTGTTCACCCAAAAACACAGTAGTTTAGTGAAAATTTGCGAAAACTAAAAGTTATTAACGTAGTCTCGAGAGAAAATACAAAAAGTCCGGACTCTCATCAGATTGTAAAGCCTTTAAAAACAGCGTGAGCATTATAATTTCCTTATCACCCAAGCAAAATCCGAATTTTTATCGCAGAAAATACTGGAAACATCACATCACGAAAAGAAATTGTCTACCCGTGGTACACAAGAGCAGCGTTACCCATGTAAAACACCAAAACTTGAAAGGATTCAGCGTTGTGTTGCAAGTGTTATTCGTAAAGCTAAGTGTGTACAATTTGCCTCACTACTTATGTTCAATTTGCATTAACTTTCAGTAGAGTTTTGCATTAAATTTAAGGTTCTAGTGAAGGTTTTTAAATCTATCACCAACGTATATCTGTCTTAGTGTAGAAACAACTAATAGAAGCCTTCGATTTGCTTCTGTATACTGCTGTCGAATCCGTACAAACTATGGTAAACGAGTTTTTTTTTGGAATTCATAACCCATGTGCGTGGTGAATCCAGTCTAACAAAATTTAGGAAATTGCTGAATCGTAATTATTTAGAGTGCCTCTTAAATTGTAGTCATACGTAATATAATTTCTGCGATGTAAACTGTCTCTAGTCTTGTGTAGACCTTTTGTACAAATTGTTATTTTAGCTTTTTTGTTGTTACTGATTTTAATGCATAACATTTTTAAATTAATGTTTTATGTTTTAACTATTGCTTTATGTAACTTATTTTTTCCTTACTAAGTTTACATTGTAAAGCCTTTCAAACTAATGCTGGTGAATGGACTTTTATAATAATAGTAATCTTTTATAACAATAATAAAAATTGGTCTGCTGAATGAAAATTACCCGCTTTTTAACGAAATCACAGTCATCAGTGACACGCATGGTCCGAATACTGACGCCGCTCGAAGAGGTAAAAAACTTGCAGTCGTTGCAGCTGAATTCATAATCCTCGGAATATTTTGATTTCCTATTCTGAGGACCAAAAAAGCCAGCTTCGAAAAATACCGGTACTTTCAAAGGTTCAAAATTTCAGTTGAGTTCTCATACTGGTTCTAATTTTAATATACCTGTATGGAGACTTTACTTAAGCCATTACCACAAGACACAACTTTGCGACTTTTTTAAATTTGGGAGGTGGCCTATCAATTTTACAGCAAATTCCACACCAGTAGATGTTCATTTTAATTGCAATCATTGTTCATCTGCCCTGCATGCTTCAGAAGTAGAAATTGCTTACTGTTTGGCTGATCCTTTTACAATCTAACCTTTTATGTACACCTGTAGTGTGCTCACCGCTAAAAGCGGTTTCTCTGAGCAACTAGACTGGCCAGTGTTTTTGTTAAAACAAAAAAACGTATATATCTTCCCCGCCCCCTCCCAATCAGTCACGTGGAAAAAATTCCTTGCTTAAAAGTACAACATTGGCGATCCCAAAAAAACCGAAAAAAAATCGTCAAAAAAACATTCTTACAGTAAATGAAGAAAAATCTCGTAGTAAACATTTGCACTATATGTGGGTTCTTCTTACCACGTTTCAGCCTAATCCAAGAAACTGTTTCGGAGATATCGCAACAATATGGCCCAAAAAAAGTTTAAAATAAAAATTTAGAATTTCGCCAAAAATAGATTTTCAACGGAAAAGAAGAAAAACTTTGCAGTATACATTTGAGCTATATGTGTGTTCTTCTTTCGTCGTTTGAGCCTTAAACTGTTTTTGAGATAAAGCCTGCCAAAGTGAAAAAATGCACGAAACCTTCCCCCTCTATGTTCAAATATTTGCCAAAAATAGAAGTTTTAAAGGAACGAAAAATAACACGGGCATCATCTAGAAATGTACCCCAATTCGTATGCATGTTTTGAAAAAAATCGACTCATTAATTTCATAAGAACTCACAGACGGACGGACGGACAGATAACAATCCACGGGGGATAACAATCCATTAGAATTGACAGTTTTCCAGACTGGATATGGAAAACACAAGTCTTGGAGATAAAGCATGATTGTGACGTCATCACTCAAAATTCTTTTGTTGTTTGCGGGTATTATTTTCCCATGAAGACCAGTTCAATTGTGTGGGCCGTTCCCACAACCCCCCCCCCCAACCCGGGGTCTTCATGGGAAAATAATACCCGCAAACAACAAAAGAATTTTAAGCTATGGCGTCACAATCATGCTTTAATTGAAATCGGACACTTCCATAAGAATGTAGCAGTATGGGATATAGTCCCCTGTATAGCCGTATTCATAAAAGTTAATTGTACCGTTAACAAATTTGGTTAATTATTCATGTAGCAAACATAATCTTGGAAACTTCATTAATAGATTTTACTTTTATATTAAAATACATTCTTTTAAAGTATGTTTGAGTAATTAAGCTGGATCAGCTAATTTCCCTTGTGCGATGTACAGTTAACTGCACAGTTAACTTTTGTGAATACCAGGGCTGAGTTGTATAGCATTAAAATAAGAAAAATAAACAATAACAACAAAAGAAACGATAAAAAACAAAAACAAACAAATGAAAAACAAGCAAAAACTTTACATATGATAATGGACTTGGCATGACCTCACTGCATAGTAAGGTCTCATTACGTTTCTCAAGATCCTTATTATCCCGGGATGAGGGGTACACCCACGTACCAACTCTTTAAAAATTATTTCGGGGTGGGGGTACACCCACATACCAATTATTTTACAATTATCCCGGGGTTAGGGTTAAACTTACGTACAAACTATTTAACAATTATCCCAGGGTGGGGGTACACCCACGTACCAACTCTTTAACAATTATTTCGGGACGGGATTACACCCACGTACCAACTCTCTAACAACTATCCCGGGGTGGGGGTACACCCACGTACCAGCTCTTTAGCAATTATTTCGGGAGAGGGATACACCCACGTACCAATTATTTAACATTTATCCCGGGGTGGGGGTTAAACTTACGTACAAACTCCCCGGGTCGGGGTACACCCACGTACCAACTCTTTAACAATTATCCCGGAGTGGGGATTACACCCACGTACCAAATCTTTAACAACTTTTAAAAACGACCCTTTAATACAGAGGGTGACGCCCGAGAAATCCTGCCCCCTCTTTTTCACTCCCTAAACGCGCACTGTCAAAATCAAACAGCACTCCCCTTTTCTCCCAAAAAGCGCGTCACTATTGAGAAGTGTTTGCACACTTCTTTGGTCCGTGCGGAGCGCATCTGGGCTCAAAATCATCCCCTTTTTGGTGTAAGTTTATGACACGCATGTTAATACATATGGTGCGAACTGCCCCAACCTGGGCAAAAGAAAACAGCGGACAAAGAGGATAATTTTGAGGCCAGACGCGGTCCGCGCGGAGTCCCAATTTCATTAAAAATGGGAGGGGGTAATTTTCACTGAATATTCCTCGTTTCCCACAAAAAGGATGTTCTTTAAAAATTGCACTACGCGTTTGGTTAAAAGGGGATATTTTTTTTCAAAATTAGAACACCGCGTTTAGGGATCACTTTTAAAGGTTATGAACACGCATGGTGAACAGTTGGCACGTGAGTCCCCCCCCCCTCCCCACCCTCAAGCCTTCCCGGGGCTAATATTGTCGCCAAAACCAACAGCCACTGTCAACTAAATCATAACACCGTTTAAAAAAAGTCACAGGGATTACCCTCTTTCGTTATGGTAAAATGTGGGCCTGTCACGTGCTATGAGGCTCAGAATAGGTCTTTTGACCACGATAATCTCATGTGAATTTCAACATCTCTCTCTCTCTCTCTCTTTTTGCAATATATTTTATTGGTGAAGACAATAACTATGAATCTATTTTTCAGTTTTCACTTGGCCGTAACGTGCAAAATAAAGTGCAGTTCCTTTTCTATTTGTGTCATGCAAGACGCAAAATAAATGCGTTTTAACGGCGGATGCATCACAAAATATGTCAATGTTAACCCTGAATGTAAAAATACTGCCTGGAAAAAAACCGTACTTTTTGTATCTTGGCGGAGCCACAAAAGTGGCCCATAAAACAAAAAGTGACATAAAATACACACTTTGAGGAAAAAGAACGGATTTGTCAAGCTGGATGCACAAAAGGTGAAAGTAACCAATTTTTATATATATATATATAGTACCCGGAAGGCAGAAAAAAATCTCACAGTTTTGTGCATGCGCCTTCTGCACTTGGAAATCTCAAATAAAGAATTACAATATAATTTCCGCATAACATGGACGCTGTATAAATTTATGACATCACAGTATTGAAAAGGAATAGACAAGATTTTTAGCCAATCCTGGTTCAATAAACAATTTAATAAAAAATGTTCGATCCTGTCTGGATTCGTCTAGTAAAAACAAAAGCAAAAAAAAAAAAAAAAGCGTCGCCAGCCTGTCCTGGGATCTTTGAAAGTTTGAACGGGAGACTAGATAAATTATTGGCCGTTCTTGAGGCTGACTTTCAAAAACGACTTTTGGTGTAAAGAGGCTTAAAAGCTATTGTTTCTTTCCTTGTTGTCTCCCATCCGCGTGAATCAGGAAAAAAGTGATAACAGCTCTTCTGACGGATTGCCGGGGGGGGGGGGGTCGGCGAGGTGGACAGGGGGAGGGGGGGAGTTGGCGGTATTTATATTGGCAAATCTTTTGGATCACATGTATGTACATGTTTAAGTAAAAAAAATATTTCAGTTTGCACGTTAATATTGCAAATAAGAAATGAAAATTTGATTCGTTGTTCAATTT
Organism: Protula sp. h YS-2021; assembly: GCA_949752745.1. Taxonomy (NCBI): domain Eukaryota; kingdom Metazoa; phylum Annelida; class Polychaeta; order Sabellida; family Serpulidae; genus Protula; species Protula sp. h YS-2021. Next base: position 57,483 of record CATKHT010000201.1, read on the forward strand.
TGACATCATCAATAAACAGGAAAGCCTGTCAGAGAACTCACAGCCAGTGTTCACTTTTTAATCACCTTTCAACATTAACACTTATACAGAAACAATTACATGAAAAACGTAATATCAAATACTTACCAAATGGTTTGATAATCACATTATTTTTTATATTTCCATTTGTACCGTTCCAGACAAACGTTCTGTATGAAATAAATGCTCACAACTTTCTGTTTATTTACATATTTACAAAAAACGTTATAACCAGGCCTGCTTGGTTTTTGGTATTACTGCGCGCTCTATGAAGTGAATAAGCCACTTCACGGAGGAAAAACGCAGGAGAAACTAGACCGTTTTCGCTAACGAGTAGCGAAAATTACACCTGGGGCTAAAAAAAGTACCATTCTGAATATTTAAAAATTTCAGCATTACTTAAAAATCTTCGCTTAAAGTCATGCAAAATTGCCAGTTGTATCAAAACTCTATGTACCACACTTCTGGCATGCTAGATAACAGTAAAAATAATGGCGTACATAAAACGTCCATTGGAGGTTGCTTCACTAACTCCGCACAATCGAAACATCAAATCTGCTTGTAAATTGGTTTTGATTGGCAGCGACCATAGATCAACGTCTTTGGGGTACACCCACGTACCAGCTCTTTAACAATTATACCGAGGTAGGGGTACACCCACGTACCAACTCTTAATCAATTATCCCGGGGTGCGGGGGGGTACATCCACGTACCAGCTTTTAAAAACGACCCTTTAACACAGAGAGTGAAGACCGAGAAATCGTGCCCCCTCTTTTTCACTCTTAAACGCGCACTGTCGAAATTAAACAGCACTCCCCTTTTCTCCCAAAAAGGCGCGTTACTATAGCCACAGTACAAAATCTACACACACACATTTGCATTGAGAAGTGTTTGCACACTTCTTTGGTCCGTGCGGAGCGCATCTAGGCTCAAAATCACCCCCTTTTTAGTGTAAGTTTTTGACACGCATGTTAATACATACGGTGCGAACTGCCCCAACCTGGACTAAAGAAAACAGCGGAGAAAGGGGGTAATTTTGAGGCCAGACGCGGTTCGCGCGGACTGCCAATTTTATTAAAATGGGGGGGGGGGTAATTTTCACTGAATACTCCTCGTTTCCCACAAAAAGGATGTTCTTAAGAAACTGCACTACACATTTGGTTAAAAGGGGATATTTTTTTCAAAATTAGAACATCGCGTTTAGGGATCACTTTTAAAAGTCATGAACACGCATGGTGAACAGTTGGCACGTGAGAGACCCCTCCTCCTACCCCCTCAGGCCTCCCCGGGGCTAACATTGTCGCCAAAACCAACAGCCACTGACAACTAAATCAAAACACCGTTTAAAAATAGTAACAGGGATTAGTCTCTTTCGTTATGGTAAAATGTCGGCCTGTCACGTGCTATGAGGCTCAGAATGGGTCTTTTGACCACGATTATCTCATGTGCATTTCAACATCTATTTTTTTTCTTTCTTTTTCTTTCTTTCCTTTCTTTGTTTTTTTGCTTGCAATATATTTCATTGCTGAAGACAATAAATATGAATCTATTTTTCAGTTTTCATTTGGCCTTAATGTGCAAAATAAAGTGCAATTCCATTTCTATTTTTGTTATACAAGACGCAAAATTAAACGCGTTTTAACGGCGGATGCATCACAGAATATGTCATGTTAAGCCTGAATGTAAAAATAATGCCTGGAAAAAACCGTACTTTTTGTATCTTGGCGGAGCCATAAAAGTGGGCCATAAAACAAAAAGTGACATAAAATACACACTTTGAGGAAAAAGAACGGATTTGTCAAGCTGGATGTACAAAAGGTGAAAGTAACCAATATATATATTACCCGGAAGGCAGAAAAAATCTCACAGTTTTGTGCATGCGCCTTGTGCACTTGGAAATCTCAAATAAAGAATTAACAATATAACTTCCGCATAACATAAACGCTGTATAAATTAAATGACATCCCAGTATTAAAAAAGGAATAGACAAGATTTTTAGCCAATCCTGGTTCAATATACGAATTCGTCAAAGAAAAAAAATGTTCGATCCTGTCTGGGTTCAATTATTCGTCTAGTAAAAACTAAAAAATAAAAAAAAACAAAAACAAACAAACAAACAAAAAAGCGTCGCCAGCCTGTCCCGGGATCTTTGAAAGTTTAAACGGAAGACACGAGATAAATTATTCGCCGTTCTTGAGGCTGACTTTCAAAAATGACTTTTAGTGTAAAGAGGCTTGAAAGCAATTTTTCTATGCTTGTTGTCTCCCATCCGCGTGAATCAGGAAAAAAGTGATATCAGCTCTTCTGACGGATTGCCGAGGGGGGGGGGGGGCGACGAGGACAGGGGGGAGAGGGGGGGAGTTGGCGGAATTTATATTGGCAAATCTTTTGGATCACATGTATGTACATGTTTAAGTAAAAAAAAAATATTTCATTTTGCTCGTTAATATTGCAAATAAGAAATGAAAATTTGATTCGTTGTTCAATTTCCCATCATCAATAAACAGGAATGCCTGTCAGAGAACTCACAGCCAGTGTTCACTTTTTAATCACCTTTCAACATCAACACTTATACAGAAACAATTACATGAAAAAACGTAATATCAAAAATTTACCAAGTAGTTTGATAATCACATTATTTTTGATTTTGTCATTCCTTTTGTACTTTTCCAGCAAAGCGTTCTGTATGAACAACTTTCTGTTTAGATATTTACAAAAAAAGTTATAACCAGGCCTGCTTGGTTTTACTGCTGGTATTACTGCGCGATCTATGAAGTGAATAAGCCACTTCACGATTTCCAGTGCTCGTGTTAAAGTAGAGGAAAAACGCAGGAGAACTAGACCGTTTTCGCTAACGAATAGCGAAAATTACACCAGGGCTAAAAAAAGGTACCATTCTGAATATTTAAAATTTCAGCACTACTTAAAAAATCTTTGCTTGAAGTCATGCAAAATTGCCAGTCGTATCAAAACTCAACACACTTCTGGCATGCTAGATAACAGTAAAAATACGGGGTAGATAAAACGTCCATTTGAGGCTGCTTCACTAACTCCGCCGAATCGAAACATTAAATCTGCTTATAAATTGGTTTTAATTGGCAGCGACCATAGATCAACGTCTTTGATACAACGTTGAATAGATGTTGGTTAGGCAACGATGTGTAGACGCTGATTTTTGCCCTCCCCTCCCCCACCCCCTCAAAGAAAAACAAACAAAAAACCAACACACACACATTAAATCGCAACATTAAATCTTGTTGTAATTTGGTTGTGATTTATCGCGAGCATACATCAACGTTAAATCGACGTCTTTAATATCGGTTTAGACGTGACGTTGATTTTTGTTGCCGAAAACTTTTTTCGACCCTTAATTAACGTCTTTGATGCAAAGTTGAATAAAAATCGACGATTTACTCAGACTCGAAAAAATCGAGGCCGCAAGGAGATTAAGGCAACTGTAGAAGAAAGACCCCCCCCCCCCCCCAGTTTCTGCCATGCCCGGATTTTTGCCATGCATATTTCCATATTCAATGAAAACCCGAAGCTGATGAAAAGTCAAAATGTTTAAACAATAATAACGTCATAAGCATAGATGATGGTCAGTTTTTTTTTTACCGAACCAATAACAAAAACATCACAACTCCTGTCTGGGACCAGGGAATGAGTTCAGTCAGGAAGGAAGGAAGGAAGGAAGGAAGGAAGGAAGGAAAGAAGGAAGGGAGGAAGGAAGGAAGGAGGGAAGGAAGGAAGGAAAGAAGGAAGGAAGGAAGGAAGGAAGGAAAGAAAGAAGGAAGGAAAGAAGGATGGAAGGAAGGAAGGAAGGAAGGAAAGAATAGGAAGGATGGAAGGAAAGAAGGAAGGAAGAAAGGAAAGAAGGAAGGAAGGAAGGAAGGAAAGAAAAAAAGGAAGGAAGGAAGGAAGGAAAGAAGGAAGAAAGGAAAGAAAGAAGGAAGGAAGGAAGGAAGGAAGGAAAGAAGGAAGGAAAGAAGGATGGAAGGAAGGAAGGAAGGAAGGAAGGAAGGAAAGAAGGAAGGGAGGAAGGAAGGAAGGAGGGAAGGAAGGAAGGAAAGAAGGAAGGAAGGAAGGAAGGAAGGAAGGAAAGAAAGAAGGAAGGAAAGAAGGATGGAAGGAAGGAAGGAAGGAAGGAAGGAAAGAATAGGAAGGATGGAAGGAAAGAAGGAAGGAAGAAAGGAAAGAAGGAAGGAAGGAAGGAAGGAAGGAAAGAAAAAAAGGAAGGAAGGAAGGAAGGAAAGAAGGAAGAAAGGAAAGAAGGAAGGAAGGATGGAAGGAAAGAAGGAAGGAAGAAAGGAAAGAAGGAAGGAAGGAAGGAAGGAAGGAAGGAAGGAAGGAAGGAAGGAAGGAAAGAAGGATGGAAGGAAAGAAGGAAGGAAGAAAGGAAAGAAGGAAGGAAGGAAATAAAAAAACGGAGGAAGGAAGGAAAGAAGGAAGGAAGGAAAGAAGGAAGGAAGGATGGAAGGAAAGACGGAAGGAACGAAGGAAGGAAAGAAAAAAAGGAAGGAAGGAAGGAAAGAAGGAAGGACAGAAGGAAGGAAGGAAGGAAGGAAGGAAGGAAAGAAGGAAGGAAGGAAGGAAGGAAGGAAGGAAGGCACGAGGAAAGGAAGGAAGGAAGAAGACTTTGATGCACTGATTTTTTGTGCATCAAGCCGTGTGCATCAAGCCGTGTTTATTGTGCGAAGCGTTTTCGGCCAATTATGGCCAAATCGCCAAGGTGTGATGCAGGAGCTTGAGGGAAACATTCTGTCAAACTTGGCAGGGGGGTGGAGGGGAACATCCTGTCAGATTGGGGGGCGGTTGAGGGAACATTCTGTCAAACTTGGGGGGGGGGGGCTTGAGGGGAACATTCTGTCAAATTTCAACGCAATCGAGACAGATTTGTTAGAAGAGTAGCGGTTTTGTGTGTGTGTGTTCTTAAATATGGCCAATATTTTGGCCCATTTTGGCGAAATCGTCAAAGCAGGCAAGTTGTGTGAGAAAATTCCTGCCAAACTTCAAAACAATCGGACCAGAAAGGTAGAAAAAGTAGCATTTTGAAAAATTGTTTATACACACACGCACACACACACAACGGGCCCGACAAGTGGTGGGTAGAGCCTACACACAAAAGTCCGTTAAAAACACGTATAGATTCCACCATATGATGGTTTGTATCAAACTTTAATTCTTTGTCTCAACATTTCCCTCCCGATGACAAGAGTAATTGGAAGAATCGGAGAGAACTGAGCCCTGCAACAGTAGACTGCCGAAATATATTTTGTCACTTTGAGAAACCGTGTAGCAGACGATCACTATTGAAAGGGATTATTTCGCGTAAGCATTTATTGACTGATATGAGGAATTGAGGCTCGCAGATGACTCACAGAGGAATGCTGTATTTTATTAACTTCACTGCCAACACAAAGCTTATGAAAACAGCCTTAAGAAATGGCATGACAAGTATGTCAGGCTGTACTGCTTAGGAAATACAAAAAAAAAAAAAAAAACAAGCAAAAAACAAAAATCAAACAAACCAAAAACAAACGGATTGTATATAGCAGCACAAAAACTTTGACCTAATGTAATCAGCATTTGTATTGCGTCGTTTTTGAAAAGATCAGTTGCTCCCCAGTTCAACACTCTTCATATGTCTGATTTTACGAACATTTTCTTGCACTTCGCAGTGTCTAACGCATGTTTAAGTTGGCGACATCTTGCGACTATTTCCAACCTTTCTAAAAATTTGATGATAGATAGTTCAAGTACAAAGTTAACTTCTCACAGCGAACTGAAGAAAGTCATAACTTAGATTCTATGGCAGGTTGGAGGAGGTTGGTCCTTATTTACGAAGCGGAAATTTAACTTACTTTCAAAGGTATGGTTTCTCTTATCAGACTTTTACATATATGAACGGACTTTACGGAGCCCCCCCCCCTCCTCCCCCGACACATTGAGTCTGTGTACACCATAGACATCTTCACTCCTCACTACTTATGTTCAATTTGCATTAACTTTGCTCAATTTACACAAGAGCAGCGTCATCCATGTAAAACACCAAAACTTGAAAGGATTCAGCGTTGTGTTGCAAGTGTTATTCGTAAAGCTAAGTGTGTGCAATTAGCCTCACTACTTATGTTCAATTTGCATTAACTTTCAGTAGAGTTTTGCATTAAATTTAAGGTTCTAGTGAAGGTTTTTAAATCTATCACCAACGTATATCTGTCTTAGTGTAGAAACAACTAATAGAAGCCTTCGATTTGCTTCTGTATACTGCTGTCGAATCCGTACAAACTATGGTAAACGAGTTTTTTTTTGGAATTCATAACCCATGTGCGTGGTGAATCCAGTCTAACAAAATTTAGGAAATTGCTGAATCGTAATTATTTAGAGTGCTTCTTAAATTATAGTCATACGTAATATAATTTCTGCGATGTAAACTGTCTCTAGTCTTGTGTAGACCTTTTGTACAAATTGTTATTTTAGCTTTTTTGTTGTTAATGATTTTAATGCATAACATTTTTAAATTAATGTTTTATGTTTTAACTATTGCTTTATGTAACTTATTTTTTCCTTACTAAGTTTACATTGTAAAGCCTTTCAAACTAATGCTGGTGAATGGACTTTTATAATAATAGTAATCTTTTATAACAATAATAAAAATTGGACTGCTGAATGAAAATTACCCGCTTATTAACGAAATCACAGTCATCAGTGACACGCATGGTCCGAATACTGACGCCGCTCGAAGAGGTAAAAAACTTGCAGTCGTTGCAGCTGAATTCAGAATCCTCGGAACATTTTGATTTCCTATTCTGAGGACCAAAAAACCAGCTTCGAAAAATACCGGTACTTTCAAAGGTTCAAAATTTCAGTTGAGTTCTCATACTAGTTCTAATTTTAATATACCTGTATGGAGACTTTACTTAAGCCATTACCACAAGACACAACTTGTGGTAATGGCTTAACAACTAGACTTTTTTAAATTTGGGAGGTGGCCTATCAATTTTACAGCAAATTTCACACCAATAGATGCTCATTTTAATTGCAATCATCGTTCATCTGCCCTGCATGCTTCAGAAGTAGAAATTGATTACTGTTTGGCCGATCCTTTTACAATCTAACCTTTTATGTACACCTGTAGTGTGCTCACGGTTTCTCTGAACAACTAGACTGGTCAGTGTTTTTGTTTAAACAAAAAACGAATATGTCTTCCCCGCCCCCTCCCAATCAGTCGCATGGAAAAAATTGCTTGCTTAAAAGTACAACATTGGTGATCCCAAAAAATTAGGGAAAAAATTGTCAAAAAACATTTTTACAGTAACAGGGGATAACAATCCTTTAGAACTGACACAGTTTTCCTGATTGGATATTGAAAACACAAGTCTTGGAGATAAAGCATGATTGTGACGTCATCACTCAAAATTTTTTTGTTGTTTGCGGGTATAATTTTCCCATGAAGACCAGTTCAATTGTGTGGGCCGTTCCCACACCCCCCCCCCAACCCGGGGTCTTCATGGAAAAATAATACCCACAAACAACAAAAGAATTTTAAGCTATGGCGTCACAATCATGCTTAAATTGAAATGGGACACTTCCATAAGAATGTAGCGGTATGGGATATAGTCCCCTGTAGCCGTATTCATAAAAGTTAATTGTACCGTCAACAAATTTGGTTAATTATTCATGTAGCAAACATAACCTTGGAAATCTCATTAATAGATTTTACTTTTATATTAAAATACATTCTTTTAAAGTGTGTTTGAGTAATTAAGCTGGATCAGCTCATTTCCCTTGTGCGATGTACAGTTAACTGCACAGTTAACTTTTGTGAATACCAGGACTGAGCTGAATAGCATTAAAATTATAAATAAATCAACAATAGCAACAAAAGAAACGATAAAAAACAAAAACAAAGAAATGAAAAACAAGCAAAAACTTTACATATGATAATGGACGTGGCATGATCTCACTGCATAGTAAGGTCTCGTAACGTTTCTCAAGATCCTTATTATCCCGAGGTGGGGGGTGGGGGGGTGGGGGTACACCCACGCACCAACTCTTTAACAATTATCCCGAGGTGGGGGGTACACCCACGTACGAACACTTTAACAATTATTTCGGGGTGGGGGGTACACCCACGTACCAACTCTTAATCAATTATCCCGGGGTGCGGGGGGGGTACACCCACGTACCAGCTCTTTAACAATTATACCGAGGTAGGGGTACACCCACGTACCAACTCTTAATCAATTATCCCGGGGTGCGGGGGGGGGGGGTACACCCACGTACCAGCTTTTAAAAACGACCCTTTAACACAGAGGGTGAAGACCGAGAAATCGTGCCCCCTCTTTTTCACTCCTAAACGCGCACTGTCAAAATTAAACATCACTCCCCTTTTCTCCCAACAAGGCGCGTTACTATAGCCACAGTACATAATCCGCACACACACATTTGCATTGAGAAGTGTTTGCACACTTCTTTGGTCCGTGCGGAGCGCATCTGGGCTCAAAATCACAGCCTTTTTGGTGTAAGTTTTAGACACGCATGTTAATACATATGGTGCGAACTGCCCCAACCTGGGCAAAAGAAAACAGCGGACAAAGAGGATAATTTTGAGGCCAGACGCGGTCCGCGCGGAGTGCCAATTTCATTATAAATGGGAGGGGGGTAATTTTCATTGAATACTCCGCGTTTCCCACAAAAAGGATATTCTTTAAAAATTGCACTCAGCGTTTGATTAAAAGGGTATATTTTTTTTCACAATTAGAACACCGCGTTTAGGGATCACTTTTAAAAGTCATGAACACGCATGGTGAACAGTTGGCACATGAGTGCCCCCCTCAGGCCTCCCCGGGGCTAACATTGTCGCCAAAATCAACAGCCACTGACAACTAAATCAAAACACCGTTTAAAAATAGTCGCAGGGATTACCCTCTTTCGTTATGGTAAAATGTCGGCCTGTCACGTGCTATGAGGCTCAGCATGGGTCTTTTGACCACGATAATCTCATGTGCATTTCAACATCTATTTTGTTTCTTTTTCTTTCTTTCTTTCTTTTTTCTTTTTTTTGCAATATATTTCATTGGTGGAGACAATAAATATGAATCTATTTTTCAGTTTTCACTTGGCCGTAACGTGCAAAATAAAGTGCAGTTCCTTTTCTATTTGTGTCATGCAAGACGCAAAATAAACGCGTTTTAACGGCGAATGCATCACAAAATATGTCAATGTTAAGCCTGAATGTAAAAATACTGCCTGAAAAAAACCGTACTTTTTGGCGGAGCCACAAAAGTGGTCCATAAAACAAAAAGTGACATAATATACACACTTTGAGGAAAAAGCTGGATGTACAAAAGCTGAAAGTAACCAATATATATATTACCCGGAAGGCAGAAAAAAATCTCACAGTTTTGTGCATGCGCCTTCTGCACTTGGAAATCTCAAATAAAGAATTAACAATATAATTTCCGCATAACATGGACGCTGTATAAATTTATGACGTCACAGTATTAAACAAGCATGTCCAGGGACATGGTGACCAGTCGTGACCTGCAGAATATATATCCAAGAATCACAGACAAAATCATGATCAAATTGGCAGACAGCGGTTACGAAAAAAGCCGTAACTGAATGGAGAAAATATTCGCTCACTTGCTCGGTGTAGTTGTGGCTGATGAGGAGTCATTCTTTCAATTCTTTCATAAGGGGACAAGAATACCAAGCGTGTGGTGAAAAGACCAAACACAGGGAATAATTTCGGGAAAAGCAGTGGTAGAAGAGGCAAATGCAAGATCTAATATCGTGTTAGAGTGTGTGGTGGGATTACATACAATCTGATTAGTTGAAGGAAAATACTCTTTCATGTTTTGCAGAAAAGTTTTATTTTTGTTTTGAGATATATCAAAATTGAAAAGATGGAAATTCGCAACTTCCCGAATATGTTCTAAAAAATTTTTCGTATTTGCACATTGGTGATTTGTTGGTCGACATTCTGTTGAAACGAACTGGTCACATCTCAGTGCGGGATGAAAGCCATCTATTAATTTTTTTTTGTTATCATCGTCGGCTGTTACACGGCTTTCAGCCAATGCGATAATGTCACACGCAAGATAGTTGTCATCACAGCGTACCAAATCAAAATGAGCGCCAATACTCAAAATTGTGGGAGAAGAAGCAATTTGAAAATAATACACAAAACAATTTAAAAATGTCCCCCATTTGGTCAATTTTTTTCGGATTGCCAAAATGAGTAATTTTTCATAAGAGGCCTACCTAGGGAGTATTCGTGAAAAATTTGAAGAAAATCTGATCAAAACTGTGGGAGAAGAAGCATTTTTAAAATTGGCAACCACAAAATTACAAATGTTCCCCATTTGGCCAATTTTTGGCGGATCGCCAAAAAGAGTAATTTTTCAAGACAGGTATACCTTGAGAACATCTATCCAAAATTGGAAAAGAATCCAATCAAAATTGTGCGAGAAGAAGCAATTTGAAAATTTGACACCAAAAAATTAAAAAATGTCCCCCATTTGGCCAATTTTTGGTGGATCGTCAAAATGAGTAATTTTTCGAAATAGGTCTACCTAGTGAATATGGGTGCAAAATTTGAAGAAAATCTGATCAAAATTGTGGGAGAAGAAGCATTTTGAAAATTAGCAACGACAAAATTACAAATGTCCCCCATTTGGCCAATTTTTGGCGGATCGCCAAAAAGAGTAATTTTTCAAGACAGGCCTACCTTGAGAACAACTATCCGAAATTGGAAAAAATCCGATCAAAATTGTGCGTGAAGAAGCAAATTTGAAAATTTGACACCAAAAAATTTAAAAATGTCCCCCATTTGGCCAATTTTTGGCGGATCGCCAAAATGAGTAACTTTTCAAAAAAGGTCTACCTAGGGAATATTCGTGCAAAATTTGGAGAAAATCTCATCAAAATTGTGGAAGAAGATGCATTTTGAAAATTGGCAACCACAAAATTACAAATCTCCCCCATTTGGCCAATTTTTGGCGGATTGCCAAAAAAAGTAATTTTCAAGAGAGATCTACATTGAGAACAACTATCAAAAATTTAAAAGGAATCCGATCACAATTGTGCGAGAAGAAGCAATTTGAAAATTGTAGACCAAAAATTTTAAAAATGTCCCCCATTTGGCCAATTTTTGGCGGATCGCCAAAATAAGTAATTTTTCAAAATAGGTCTACCTAGGGAATACGGGTGCAAAAGTTGAAGAAAATCTGATCAAAATTGAGGGAGAAGAAGCATTTTGAAAATTGGCAACCACAAAATTACAAATGTCCCCCATTTGGCCAATTTTTGGCGGATTGCCAAAAAGAGTAATTTTTCAAGAGAGGTCTAGCTAGAGAACAACTATCTAAAATTGGAAAGGAATCCGATCAAAATTGTGCGAGAAGAAGCAATTTGAAAATTTGACACAAAAAATTAATAAATGTCTCCTTTTTGGCCAATTTTTGGCGGATCGCCAAAATGAGTAATTTTTGAAAAGAGGTCTACCTAGGGAATATTCGTGTAAAATTTGGGAGGAATCCGATCAAAACTGAAGGAGAAGAAGCATTTTGAAAATTGGCAACCGAAAAATTTGAAATGCCCCCCATTTGGCCAATTTTTGGCGAATCGCCAAAAAAAATTATTTTTAAAGAGAGGTAAACTTAGAGAACATTCCTGTAAAATTTGAGAGAAATCCGATCAAAACTGAAGGAGAAGAAGCATTTTAAGTAAAAGTTTACACACGTACATACACACGTACATACGTACATACGGACGACGGATACCCCTCTATTGATAAGATAAGACCAGCCCGACATAGTCGGCTGGTCTAAAAAGGAATAGACAAGATTTTTAGCTAATCCTGGTTCAATAAACGAATTCATCAAAAAAAAAATTGTTCAATCCTGTCTGGATTCAATTATTTGTCTAGTAAAAAAAAACAAAAGCAAAAAAAAAAAAAACAAAAACAAACAAACAAAAAAAAAACCTCGCCAGCCTGTCCCGGGATCTTTGAAAGTTTGAACGGGAGACTAGATAAATTATTCGCCGTTCTTGAGGCTGACTTTCAAAAATTACTTTTAGTGTAAAGAGGCTTGAAAGCTATTGTTTCTGTCCTTGTTTCTATACTTGTTGTCTCCCATCCGCGTGAATCAGGAAAAAAAATCACTTCTTCTGACGGATCGCAGGGCGGGGGGGGGGGGGGGGCGGGTCGAGGTGGACACTGGCGAGCAGGGGGAGGGGGGAGTTGGCGGTATTCATATTGGCAAATCTTTTGGATCACATGCATACATGTTTAAGTAAAAAAAATATTTCATTTTGCACGTTAATGTTGCAGATAAGAAATGAAAACTTGATTCGTTGTTCAATTTGCCATCATCAATAAACAGGAATGCCTGTCCGAGAAACACAGCCAGTTTTCACTGCAACATTAAGAATTATACAGAAGCAATTACATGAAATACGTAATATCAAATACTTACCAAATGGTTTGATAATCACATTATTTTTGATATTGTCTTTCCATTTGTACCTTTCCAGCCAAACGTTCTGTATGGACTAAATGCTCACAACTTTCTCTTTAGATATTTACAAAAAAAGTTATAACCAGGCCTGCTTGGTTTTTGGTATTACTGCGCGCTCTATGAAGTGAATAAGCCACTTCACGGGTTCGAGTGCTCGTGTTCAAGTAGATGAAAAACGCAGGAGAAACTAGACCGTTTTTCGCTAACGAGTAGCGAAAATTACACCTGGGGCTAAAAAAAAGTACCATTCTGAAAATTTCAGCATTATTTAAATATCTTTGCTTTAAATCAGCAAAATTGCCAGTTGTATCAAAACTCTATGTAACACACTTCTGGCATGCGAGATCCCAGTAAAAATACTGGCGTAGAGAAAACGTCCATTTGAGGCAGCTTCACTAACTCCGCCGAATCGAAACATCAAATCTGCTTGTAAATCGGTTTTGATTGGCAGCGACCATAGATCAACGTCTTTGACACAACGTTGAATAGATGTTGGTTAGGCAACGATGTGTAGACGCTAATTTTTGCCCCCTTCCCCACAGAAAAACAAACACACACACAGACTTTCGCAACATTAAATCTTATTGTACTTTGATTGTGATTTATCGCGAGCATACATCAACGTTAAAGCAACGTCTTTAATATCTGTTTAGACGTGACGTTGATTTTTGTTGCCGAAAACTTTTTTCGACCCTTAATTAACGTCTTTGATGCAACGTTGAATAAATCGACGATCTGCGCAGATTCGAAAAAATCGAGGCTGCAAAGAGATTTAGGCAACTGCAGAAGAAAGACCCCCCACCCCCCTCCCCAGTTTTTGCCATGCCCGGATGTCTGCCATGCATATTTCCATATTCAACGAAAACCCGAAGTTGATGAAAAGTCAAAATGTTTAAACAATAAAATGTTTTTTTTTTTGCCAACCGTTTTCGGCCAATTATGGCTAAATCGCCAAACACTATACATGCGTGATGCAGGAGCTTGAGGGATACATTCTGTCAAACTTGGGGGGGGGGCTTGAGGGGAACATTCTGTCAAATTTCAACGCAATCGGGACAGATTTGTTGGAAAAGTAGCGGTTTTTTGTGTGTTCTTAAATATGGCCAATATTTTGGCGAAATCGTCGAAGCAGGCAAGTTGTGTGGGAAAATTCCTGCCAAATTTCAAAACAATCGGACAAGAAAGGTAGGAAAAGTAGCATTTTGAAAAATTGTTTATACACACACACACACACACACACACACACAACGGGCCCGACAAGTGGTGGGTAGAGCCTACAGACAAAAGTCCGTTAAAACACATAGATTGTACCATATGATGGTTTGTATCAAACTTTAATTCTTTGTCTCAACATTTCCCTCCTGATGACAAGAGTAATTGGAAGAATCGGAGAGAACTGAGCCCTGCAACAGTAGACTGCCGAAATATATTTTCTCATTTTGAGAAACCCTGTAGCAGACGATCACTATTGAAAGGGATTATTTCGCGTAGGCATTTATTGACTGATATGAGGAACTGAGGCTCACAGATGACTCACAGAGGAATGCTGTATTTTACTAACTTCACTGCCAACACAAAGCTTATGAAATCAACCTTAAGAAATGGCATGACAAGTATGCCAGGTTGTACTGCTTAGGAAATACCAAAAAAAAAGCAAAAAGCAAAAAAAAACAAAAAAAAAAACAAACCAAACCAAAAACAAACGGATTGTATATAGCAGCACAAAAACTTTGACCTAATGTAATCAGCATTTTTATTGCGTCGTTTTTGAAAGGATCAGTTGCTCCCCAGTTCAACACTCTTCATATGTCTGATTTTACGAACATTTTCTTGCACTCCGCAGTATCTAACGCATGTTTAAGTTGGCGACATCTTGCGACTATTTCCAACCTTTCTAAAAATTTGATGATAGATAGTTCAAGTACAAAGTTAACTTCTCACAGCGAACTGAAGAAAGTCATAACTTAGATTCTATGGCAGGTTGGAGGAGGTTGGTCCTTATTTACGAAGCGGAAATTTAACTTACTTTCAAAGGTATCGTTTCTCTTATCAGACTTTTACATATATGAACGGACTTTACGGAGCCCTCCCCCCCCTCCTCCCCCGACACATTGAGTCTGTGTACACCATAGACATCTTCACCCCTCACTACTTATGTTCAATTTGCATTAACTTTCAGTGGAGTTTTGCATTAAATTTAAGGTTCTAGTGAAGGTTTTTAAATCTATCACCAACGTATATCTGTCTTAGTGTAGAAACAACTAATAGAAGCCTTCGATTTGCTTCTGTATACTGCTGTCGAATCCGTACAAACTATGGTAAACGAGTTTTTTTTGGAATTCATAACCCATGTGCGTGGTGAATCCAGTCTAACAAAATTTAGGAAATTGCTGAATCGTAATTATTTAGAGTGCTTCTTAAATTATAGTCATACGTAATATAATTTCTGCGATGTAAAGTGTCTCTAGTCTTGTGTAGACCTTTTGTACAAATTGTTATTTTAGCTTTTTTGTTGTTACTGATTTTAATGCATAACATTTTTAAGTTAATGTTTTATGTTTTAACTATTGCTTTATGTAACTTATTTTTTCCTTACTAAGTTTACATTGTAAAGCCTTTCAAACTAATGCTGGTGAACGGACTTTTATAATAATAGTAATCTTTTATAACAATAATAAAAATTGGACTGCTGAATGAAAATTACCCGCTTATTAACGAAATCACAGTCATCAGTGACACGCATGGTCCGAATACTGACGCCGCTCGAAGAGGTAAAAAACTTGCAGTCGTTGCAGCTGAATTCAGAATCCTCGGAACATTTTGATTTCCTATTCTGAGGACCAAAAAACCAGCTTCGAAAAATACCGGTACTTTCAAAGGTTCAAAATTTCAGTTGAGTTCTCATACTAGTTCTAATTTTAATATACCTGTATGGAGACTTTACTTAAGCCATTACCACAAGACACAACTTGTGGTAATGGCTTAACAACTAGACTTTTTTAAATTTGGGAGGTGGCCTATCAATTTTACAGCAAATTTCACACCAATAGATGCTCATTTTAATTGCAATCATCGTTCATCTGCCCTGCATGCTTCAGAAGTAGAAATTGATTACTGTTTGGCCGATCCTTTTACAATCTAACCTTTTATGTACACCTGTAGTGTGCTCACGGTTTCTCTGAACAACTAGACTGGTCAGTGTTTTTGTTTAAACAAAAAACGAATATGTCTTCCCCGCCCCCTCCCAATCAGTCACATGGAAAAAATTGCTTGCTTAAAAGTACAACATTGGTGATCCCAAAAAATTAGGGAAAAAATTGTCAAAAAACATTTTTACAGTAACAGGGGATAACAATCCTTTAGAACTGACACAGTTTTCCTGATTGGATATTGAAAACACAAGTCTTGGAGATAAAGCATGATTGTGACGTCATCACTCAAAATTTTTTTGTTGTTTGCGGGTATAATTTTCCCATGAAGACCAGTTCAATTGTGTGGGCCGTTCCCACACCCCCCCAACCCGGGGTCTTCATGGAAAAATAATACCCACAAACAACAAAAGAATTTTAAGCTATGGCGTCACAATCATGCTTAAATTGAAATGGGACACTTCCATAAGAATGTAGCGGTATGGGATATAGTCCCCTGTAGCCGTATTCATAAAAGTTAATTGTACCGTCAACAAATTTGGTTAATTATTCATGTAGCAAACATAACCTTGGAAATCTCATTAATAGATTTTACTTTTATATTAAAATACATTCTTTTAAAGTGTGTTTGAGTAATTAAGCTGGATCAGCTCATTTCCCTTGTGCGATGTACAGTTAACTGCACAGTTAACTTTTGTGAATACCAGGACTGAGCTGAATAGCATTAAAATTATAAATAAATCAACAATAACAACAAAAGAAACGATAAAAAACAAAAACAAAGAAATGAAAAACAAGCAAAAACTTTACATATGATAATGGACGTGGCATGATCTCACTGCATAGTAAGGTCTCGTAACGTTTCTCAAGATCCTTATTATCCCGAGGTGGGGGGTGGGGGGGGTGGGGGTACACCCACGCACCAACTCTTTAACAATTATCCCGAGGTGGGGGGTACACCCACGTACGAACACTTTAACAATTATTTCGGGGTGGGGGGTACACCCACGTACCAACTCTTAATCAATTATCCCGGGGTGCGGGGGGGGGTACACCCACGTACCAGCTCTTTAACAATTATACCGAGGTAGGGGTACACCCACGTACCAACTCTTAATCAATTATCCCGGGGTGCGGGGGGGGGTACACCCACGTACCAGCTTTTAAAAACGACCCTTTAACACAGAGGGTGAAGACCGAGAAATCGTGCCCCCTCTTTTTCACTCCTAAACGCGCACTGTCAAAATTAAACATCACTCCCCTTTTCTCCCAACAAGGCGCGTTACTATAGCCACAGTACATAATCCGCACACACACATTTGCATTGAGAAGTGTTTGCACACTTCTTTGGTCCGTGCGGAGCGCATCTGGGCTCAAAATCACAGCCTTTTTGGTGTAAGTTTTAGACACGCATGTTAATACATATGGTGCGAACTGCCCCAACCTGGGCAAAAGAAAACAGCGGACAAAGAGGATAATTTTGAGGCCAGACGCGGTCCGCGCGGAGTGCCAATTTCATTATAAATGGGAGGGGGGTAATTTTCATTGAATACTCCGCGTTTCCCACAAAAAGGATATTCTTTAAAAATTACACTCAGCGTTTGATTAAAAGGGTATATTTTTTTTTCACAATTAGAACACCGCGTTTAGGGATCACTTTTAAAAGTCATGAACACGCATGGTGAACAGTTGGCACATGAGTGCCCCCCTCAGGCCTCCCCGGGGCTAACATTGTCGCCAAAATCAACAGCCACTGACAACTAAATCAAAACACCGTTTAAAAATAGTCGCAGGGATTACCCTCTTTCGTTATGGTAAAATGTCGGCCTGTCACGTGCTATGAGGCTCAGCATGGGTCTTTTGACCACGATAATCTCATGTGCATTTCAACATCTATTTTGTTTCTTTTTCTTTCTTTCTTTCTTTTTTCTTTTTTTTGCAATATATTTCATTGGTGGAGACAATAAATATGAATCTATTTTTCAGTTTTCACTTGGCCGTAACGTGCAAAATAAAGTGCAGTTCCTTTTCTATTTTTTGTCATGCAAGACGCAAAATAAACGCGTTTTAACGGCGAATGCATCACAAAATATGTCAATGTTAAGCCTGAATGTAAAAATACTGCCTGAAAAAAAACCGTACTTTTTGGCGGAGCCACAAAAGTGGTCCATAAAACAAAAAGTGACATAATATACACACTTTGAGGAAAAAGCTGGATGTACAAAAGCTGAAAGTAACCAATATATATATTACCCGGAAGGCAGAAAAAAATCTCACAGTTTTGTGCATGCGCCTTCTGCACTTGGAAATCTCAAATAAAGAATTAACAATATAATTTCCGCATAACATGGACGCTGTATAAATTTATGACATCACAGTATTAAACAAGCATGTCCAGGGACATGGTGACCAGTCGTGACCTACAGAATATATATCCAAGAATCACAGACAAAATCATGATCAAATTGGCAGACAGCGGTTACGAAAAAAGCCGTAACTGAATGGAGAAAATATTCGCTCACTTGCTCGGTGTAGTTGTGGCTGATGAGGAGTCATTCTTTCAATTCTTTCATAAGGGGACAAGAATACCAAGCGTGTGGTGAAAAGACCAAACACAGGGAATAATTTCGGGAAAAGCAGTGGTAGAAGAGGCAAATGCAAGATCTAATATCGTGTTAGAGTGTGTGGTGGGATTACATACAATCTGATTAGTTGAAGGAAAATACTCTTTCATGTTTTGCAGAAAAGTTTTATTTTTGTTTTGAGATATATCAAAATTGAAAAGATGGAAATTCGCAACTTCCCGAATATGTTCTAAAAAATTTTTCGTATTTGCACATTGGTGATTTGTTGGTCGACATTCTGTTGAAACGAACTGGTCACATCTCAGTGCGGGATGAAAGCCATCTATTAATTTTTTTTTGTTATCATCGTCGGCTGTTACACGGCTTTCAGCCAATGCGATAATGTCACACGCAAGATAGTTGTCATCACAGCGTACCAAATCAAAATGAGCGCCAATACTCAAAATTGTGGGAGAAGAAGCAATTTGAAAATAATACACAAAACAATTTAAAAATGTCCCCCATTTGGTCAATTTTTTTCGGATTGCCAAAATGAGTAATTTTTCATAAGAGGCCTACCTAGGGAGTATTCGTGAAAAATTTGAAGAAAATCTGATCAAAACTGTGGGAGAAGAAGCATTTTTAAAATTGGCAACCACAAAATTACAAATGTTCCCCATTTGGCCAAGTTTTGGCGGATCGCCAAAAAGAGTAATTTTTCAAGACAGGTATACCTTGAGAACATCTATCCAAAATTGGAAAAGAATCCAATCAAAATTGTGCGAGAAGAAGCAATTTGAAAATTTGACACCAAAAAATTAAAAAATGTCCCCCATTTGGCCAATTTTTGGTGGATCGTCAAAATGAGTAATTTTTCAAAATAGGTCTACCTAGTGAATATGGGTGCAAAATTTGAAGAAAATCTGATCAAAATTGTGGGAGAAGAAGCATTTTGAAAATTAGCAACGACAAAATTACAAATGTCCCCCATTTGGCCAATTTTTGGCGGATCGCCAAAAAGAGTAATTTTTCAAGACAGGCCTACCTTGAGAACAACTATCCGAAATTGGAAAAAATCCGATCAAAATTGTGCGTGAAGAAGCAAATTTGAAAATTTGACACCAAAAAATTTAAAAATGTCCCCCATTTGGCCAATTTTTGGCGGATCGCCAAAATGAGTAATTTTTCAAAAGAGGTCTACCCAGGTAATATGTGTGCAAAATTTGGAGAGAATCTGATCAAAATTGTGGGAGAAGAAGCATTTTGAAAATTGGCAACCACAAAATTACAAATGTCCCCCATTCGGCCAATTTTTGGCGGATCACCAAAAAAAGTAACTGTTCAAGAGAGGTCTACCTTGAAAACAACTATGAAAAATTGGAAAGGAATCCGATCAAAATTGTGGGAGAAGAAGCAATTTGAAAATTTGACACCAAAAATTAAAAAATGTCCCCCATTTGGCCAATTTTTGGCGGATCGCCAAAATGAGTAACTTTTCAAGAGAGGTCTAGCTAGAGAACAACTATCTAAAATTGGAAAGGAATCCGATCAAAATTGTGCGAGAAGAAGTTATATGAAAAATTGACACAAAAAATTAATAAATGTCTCCTTTTTGGCCAATTTTTGGCGGATCGCCAAAATGAGTAATTTTTGAAAACAGGTCTACCTAGGGAATATTCGTGTAAAATTTGGGAGGAATCCGATCAAAACTGAAGGAGAAGAAGCATTTTGAAAATTGGCGACCGAAAAATTTGAAATGCCCCCCATTTGGCCAATTTTTGGCGAATCGCCAAAAAAAATTATTTTTAAAGAGAGGTTAGCCTAGAGAACATTCCTGTAAAATTTGAGAGAAATCCAATCAAAACTGAAGGAGAAGAAGCATTTTAAGTAAAAGTTTACACACGTACATACACACGTACATACGTACATACGGACGACGGATACCCCTCTATTGATAAGATAAGACCAGCCCGACATAGTCGGCTGGTCTAAAAAGGAATAGACAAGATTTTTAGCTAATCCTGGTTCAATAAACGAATTCATCAAAAAAAAATTGTTCAATCCTGTCTGGATTCAATTATTTGTCTAGTAAAAAAAACAAAAAAAAAAAAAAAAAACAAAAACAAACAAACAAACAAAAAACCTCGCCAGCCTGTCCCGGGATCTTTGAAAGTTTGAACGGGAGACTAGATAAATTATTCGCCGTTCTTGAGGCTGACTTTCAAAAATTACTTTTAGTGTAAAGAGGCTTGAAAGCTATTGTTTCTGTCCTTGTTTCTATACTTGTTGTCTCCCATCCGCGTGAATCAGGAAAAAAAATCACTTCTTCTGACGGATCGCAGGGCGGGGGGGGGGGGGGGGCGGGTCGAGGTGGACACTGGCGAGCAGGGGGAGGGGGGAGTTGGCGGTATTCATATTGGCAAATCTTTTGGATCACATGCATACATGTTTAAGTAAAAAAAATATTTCATTTTGCACGTTAATGTTGCAGATAAGAAATGAAAACTTGATTCGTTGTTCAATTTGCCATCATCAATAAACAGGAATGCCTGTCCGAGAAACACAGCCAGTTTTCACTGCAACATTAAGAATTATACAGAAGCAATTACATGAAATACGTAATATCAAATACTTACCAAATGGTTTGATAATCACATTATTTTTGATATTGTCTTTCCATTTGTACCTTTCCAGCCAAACGTTCTGTATGGACTAAATGCTCACAACTTTCTCTTTAGATATTTACAAAAAAAGTTATAACCAGGCCTGCTTGGTTTTTGGTATTACTGCGCGCTCTATGAAGTGAATAAGCCACTTCACGGGTTCGAGTGCTCGTGTTCAAGTAGATGAAAAACGCAGGAGAAACTAGACCGTTTTTCGCTAACGAGTAGCGAAAATTACACCTGGGGCTAAAAAAAAGTACCATTCTGAAAATTTCAGCATTATTTAAATATCTTTGCTTTAAATCAGCAAAATTGCCAGTTGTATCAAAACTCTATGTAATACACTTCTGGCATGCGAGATCCCAGTAAAAATACTGGCGTAGAGAAAACGTCCATTTGAGGCAGCTTCACTAACTCCGCCGAATCGAAACATCAAATCTGCTTGTAAATCGGTTTTGATTGGCAGCGACCATAGATCAACGTCTTTGACACAACGTTGAATAGATGTTGGTTAGGCAACGATGTGTAGACGCTAATTTTTGCCCCCTTCCCCACAGAAAAACAAACACACACACAGACTTTCGCAACATTAAATCTTATTGTACTTTGATTGTGATTTATCGCGAGCATACATCAACGTTAAAGCAACGTCTTTAATATCTGTTTAGACGTGACGTTGATTTTTGTTGCCGAAAACTTTTTTCGACCCTTAATTAACGTCTTTGATGCAACGTTGAATAAATCGACGATCTGCGCAGATTCGAAAAAATCGAGGCTGCAAAGAGATTTAGGCAACTGCAGAAGAAAGACCCCCCACCCCCCTCCCCAGTTTTTGCCATGCCCGGATGTCTGCCATGCATATTTCCATATTCAACGAAAACCCGAAGTTGATGAAAAGTCAAAATGTTTAAACAATAAAATGTTTTTTTTTTTGCCAACCGTTTTCGGCCAATTATGGCTAAATCGCCAAACACTATACATGCGTGATGCAGGAGCTTGAGGGATACATTCTGTCAAACTTGGGGGGGGGGGGGGCTTGAGGGGAACATTCTGTCAAATTTCAACGCAATCGGGACAGATTTGTTGGAAAAGTAGCGGTTTTTTGTGTGTTCTTAAATATGGCCAATATTTTGGCGAAATCGTCGAAGCAGGCAAGTTGTGTGGGAAAATTCCTGCCAAATTTCAAAACAATCGGACAAGAAAGGTAGGAAAAGTAGCATTTTGAAAAATTGTTTATATACACACACACACACACACACACACACACACACACACACACACACACACACACACACACACACACACACACACACACAACGGGCCCGACAAGTGGTGGGTAGAGCCTACAGACAAAAGTCCGTTAAAACACATAGATTCTACCATATGATGGTTTGTATCAAACTTTAATTCTTTGTCTCAACATTTCCCTCCTGATGACAAGAGTAATTGGAAGAATCGGAGAGAACTGAGCCCTGCAACAGTAGACTGCCGAAATATATTTTCTCATTTTGAGAAACCCTGTAGCAGACGATCACTATTGAAAGGGATTATTTCGCGTAGGCATTTATTGACTGATATGAGGAACTGAGGCTCACAGATGACTCACAGAGGAATGCTGTATTTTACTAACTTCACTGCCAACACAAAGCTTATGAAATCAGCCTTAAGAAATGGCATGACAAGTATGCCAGGTTGTACTGCTTAGGAAATACCAAAAAAAAAAAAAAACCAAACCAAAAACAAACGGATTGTATATAGCAGCACAAAAACTTTGACCTAATGTAATCAGCATTTTTATTGCGTCGTTTTTGAAAAGATCAGTTGCTCCCCAGTTCAACACTCTTCATATGTCTGATTTTACGAACATTTTCTTGCACTCCGCAGTATCTAACGCATGTTTAAGTTGGCGACATCTTGCGACTATTTCCAACCTTTCTAAAAATTTGATGATAGATAGTTCAAGTACAAAGTTAACTTCTCACAGCGAACTGAAGAAAGTCATAACTTAGATTCTATGGCAGGTTGGAGGAGGTTGGTCCTTATTTACGAAGCGGAAATTTAACTTACTTTCAAAGGTATCGTTTCTCTTATCAGACTTTTACATATATGAACGGACTTTACGGAGCACTCCCCCCCTCCTCCCCCGACACATTGAGTCTGTGTACACCATAGACATCTTCACCCCTCACTACTTATGTTCAATTTGCATTAACTTTCAGTGGAGTTTTGCATTAAATTTAAGGTTCTAGTGAAGGTTTTTAAATCTATCACCAACGTATATCTGTCTTAGTGTAGAAACAACTAATAGAAGCCTTCGATTTGCTTCTGTATACTGCTGTCGAATCCGTACAAACTATGGTAAACGAGTTTTTTTTGGAATTCATAACCCATGTGCGTGGTGAATCCAGTCTAACAAAATTTAGGAAATTGCTGAATCGTAATTATTTAGAGTGCTTCTTAAATTATAGTCATACGTAATATAATTTCTGCGATGTAAACTGTCTCTAGTCTTGTGTAGACCTTTTGTACAAATTGTTATTTTAGCTTTTTTGTTGTTACTGATTTTAATGCATAACATTTTTAAATTAATGTTTTATGTTTTAACTATTGCTTTATGTAACTTATTTTTTCCTTACTAAGTTTACATTGTAAAGCCTTTCAAACTAATGCTGGTGAACGGACTTTTATAATAATGGTAATCTTTTATAACAATAATAAAAATTGGACTGCTGAATGAAAATTACCCGCTTATTAACGAAATCACAGTCATCAGTGACACGCATGGTCCGAATACTGACGCCGCTCGAAGAGGTAAAAAACTTGCAGTCGATGCAGCTGAATTCAGAATCCTCGGAACATTTTGATTTCCTATTCTGAGGACCAAAAAACCAGCTCTGAAAAATACCGGTACTTTCAAAGGTTCAAAATTTCAGTTGAGTTCTCATACTAGTTCTAATTTTAATATACCTGTATGGAGACTTTACTTAAGCCATTACCACAAGACACAACTTGTGGTAATGGCTTAACAACTAGACTTTTTTAAATTTGGGAGGTGGCCTATCAATTTTACAGCAAATTTCACACCAATAGATGCTCATTTTAATTGCAATCATCGTTCATCTGCCCTGCATGCTTCAGAAGTAGAAATTGATTACTGTTTGGCCGATCCTTTTACAATCTAACCTTTTATGTACACCTGTAGTGTGCTCACGGTTTCTCTGAACAACTAGACTGGTCAGTGTTTTTGTTTAAACAAAAAACGAATATGTCTTCCCCGCCCCCTCCCAATCAGTCACATGGAAAAAATTGCTTGCTTAAAAGTACAACATTGGTGATCCCAAAAAATTAGGGAAAAAATTGTCAAAAAACATTTTTACAGTAACAGGGGATAACAATCCTTTAGAACTGACACAGTTTTCCTGATTGGATATTGAAAACACAAGTCTTGGAGATAAAGCATGATTGTGACGTCATCACTCAAAATTTTTTTGTTGTTTGCGGGTATAATTTTCCCATGAAGACCAGTTCAATTGTGTGGGCCGTTCCCACACCCCCCCCCAACCCGGGGTCTTCATGGAAAAATAATACCCACAAACAACAAAAGAATTTTAAGCTATGGCGTCACAATCATGCTTAAATTGAAATGGGACACTTCCATAAGAATGTAGCGGTATGGGATATAGTCCCCTGTAGCCGTATTCATAAAAGTTAATTGTACCGTCAACAAATTTGGTTAATTATTCATGTAGCAAACATAACCTTGGAAATCTCATTAATAGATTTTACTTTTATATTAAAATACATTCTTTTAAAGTGTGTTTGAGTAATTAAGCTGGATCAGCTCATTTCCCTTGTGCGATGTACAGTTAACTGCACAGTTAACTTTTGTGAATACCAGGACTGAGCTGAATAGCATTAAAATTATAAATAAATCAACAATAACAACAAAAGAAACGATAAAAAACAAAAACAAAGAAATGAAAAACAAGCAAAAACTTTACATATGATAATGGACGTGGCATGATCTCACTGCATAGTAAGGTCTCGTAACGTTTCTCAAGATCCTTATTATCCCGAGGTGGGGGGTGGGGGGGTGGGGGTACACCCACGCACCAACTCTTTAACAATTATCCCGAGGTGGGGGTACACCCACGTACGAACACTTTAACAATTATTTCGGGGTGGGGGGTACACCCACGTACCAACTCTTAATCAATTATCCCGGGGTGCGGGGGGGGGGGGTACACCCACGTACCAGCTCTAACAATTATACCGAGGTAGGGGTACACCCACGTACCAACTCTTAATCAATTATCCCGGGGTGCGGGGGGGGGTACACCCACGTACCAGCTTTTAAAAACGACCCTTTAACACAGAGGGTGAAGACCGAGAAATCGTGCCCCCTCTTTTTCACTCCTAAACGCGCACTGTCAAAATTAAACATCACTCCCCTTTTCTCCCAACAAGGCGCGTTACTATAGCCACAGTACATAATCCGCACACACACATTTGCATTGAGAAGTGTTTGCACACTTCTTTGGTCCGTGCGGAGCGCATCTGGGCTCAAAATCACAGCCTTTTTGGTGTAAGTTTTAGACACGCATGTTAATACATATGGTGCGAACTGCCCCAACCTGGGCAAAAGAAAACAGCGGACAAAGAGGATAATTTTGAGGCCAGACGCGGTCCGCGCGGAGTGCCAATTTCATTATAAATGGGAGGGGGGTAATTTTCATTGAATACTCCGCGTTTCCCACAAAAAGGATATTCTTTAAAAATTGCACTCAGCGTTTGATTAAAAGGGTATATTTTTTTTTCACAATTAGAACACCGCGTTTAGGGATCACTTTTAAAAGTCATGAACACGCATGGTGAACAGTTGGCACATGAGTGCCCCCCTCAGGCCTCCCCGGGGCTAACATTGTCGCCAAAATCAACAGCCACTGACAACTAAATCAAAACACCGTTTAAAAATAGTCGCAGGGATTACCCTCTTTCGTTATGGTAAAATGTCGGCCTGTCACGTGCTATGAGGCTCAGCATGGGTCTTTTGACCACGATAATCTCATGTGCATTTCAACATCTATTTTGTTTCTTTTTCTTTCTTTCTTTCTTTTTTCTTTTTTTTGCAATATATTTCATTGGTGGAGACAATAAATATGAATCTATTTTTCAGTTTTCACTTGGCCGTAACGTGCAAAATAAAGTGCAGTTCCTTTTCTATTTGTGTCATGCAAGACGCAAAATAAACGCGTTTTAACGGCGAATGCATCACAAAATATGTCAATGTTAAGCCTGAATGTAAAAATACTGCCTGAAAAAAAACCGTACTTTTTGGCGGAGCCACAAAAGTGGTCCATAAAACAAAAAGTGACATAAAATACACACTTTGAGGAAAAAGCTGGATGTACAAAAGCTGAAAGTAACCAATATATATATTACCCGGAAGGCAGAAAAAAATCTCACAGTTTTGTGCATGCGCCTTCTGCACTTGGAAATCTCAAATAAAGAATTAACAATATAATTTCCGCATAACATGGACGCTGTATAAATTTATGACATCACAGTATTAAACAAGCATGTCCAGGGACATGGTGACCAGTCGTGACCTACAGAATATATATCCAAGAATCACAGACAAAATCATGATCAAATTGGCAGACAGCGGTTACGAAAAAAGCCGTAACTGAATGGAGAAAATATTCGCTCACTTGCTCGGTGTAGTTGTGGCTGATGAGGAGTCATTCTTTCAATTCTTTCATAAGGGGACAAGAATACCAAGCGTGTGGTGAAAAGACCAAACACAGGGAATAATTTCGGGAAAAGCAGTGGTAGAAGAGGCAAATGCAAGATCTAATATCGTGTTAGAGTGTGTGGTGGGATTACATACAATCTGATTAGTTGAAGGAAAATACTCTTTCATGTTTTGCAGAAAAGTTTTATTTTTGTTTTGAGATATATCAAAATTGAAAAGATGGAAATTCGCAACTTCCCGAATATGTTCTAAAAAATTTTTCGTATTTGCACATTGGTGATTTGTTGGTCGACATTCTGTTGAAACGAACTGGTCACATCTCAGTGCGGGATGAAAGCCATCTATTAATTTTTTTTTGTTATCATCGTCGGCTGTTACACGGCTTTCAGCCAATGCGATAATGTCACACGCAAGATAGTTGTCATCACAGCGTACCAAATCAAAATGAGCGCCAATACTCAAAATTGTGGGAGAAGAAGCAATTTGAAAATAATACACAAAACAATTTAAAAATGTCCCCCATTTGGTCAATTTTTTTCGGATTGCCAAAATGGGTAATTTTTCATAAGAGGCCTACCTAGGGAGTATTCGTGAAAAATTTGAAGAAAATCTGATCAAAACTGTGGGAGAAGAAGCATTTTTAAAATTGGCAACCACAAAATTACAAATGTTCCCCATTTGGCCAATTTTTGGCGGATCGCCAAAAAAAAAAATTTTCAAGAGAGGTCTACCTTGAGAACAACTATCAAAAATTGGAAAGGAATCCTATCAAAATTGTGGGAGAAGAAGCAAATTGAAAATTTGACACCAAAAAATTAAAAAATGTCCCCTATTTGGCCAATTTTTGGCGGATCGCCAAAATGAGAAATTTTTCAAGATAGGTCTACCTAGGGAATATGGGTGCAAAATTTGAAGAAAATCTGATCAAAATTGTGGGAGAAGAAGCATTTTGAAAATTGGCAACCACAAAATTACAAATGTCCCCCATTTGGCCAATTTTTGGCGGATCGCCAAAAAGAGTAATTTTTCAAGACAGGTATACCTTGAGAACATCTATCCAAAATTGGAAAAGAATGCAATCAAAATTGTGCGAGAAGAAGCAATTTGAAAATTTGACACCAAAAAATTAAAAAATGTCCATTTGGCCAATTTTTGGTGGATCGTCAAAATGAGTAATTTTTCAAAATAGGTCTACCTAGTGAATATGGGTGCAAAATTTGAAGAAAATCTGATCAAAATTGTGGGAGAAGAAGCATTTTGAAAATTAGCAACGACAAAATTACAAATGTCCCCCATTTGGCCAATTTTTGGCGGATCGCCAAAAAGAGTAATTTTTCAAGACAGGCCTACCTTGAGAACAACTATCCAAAATTGGAAAAAAATCCGATCAAAATTGTGCGTGAAGAAGCAAATTTGAAAATTTGACACCAAAAAATTTAAAAATGTCCCCCATTTGGCCAATTTTTGGCGGATCGCCAAAATGAGTAATTTTTCAAAAGAGGTCTACCCAGGTAATATGTGTGCAAAATTTGGAGAGAATCTGATCAAAATTGTGGGAGAAGAAGCATTTTGAAAATTGGCAACCACAAAATTACAAATGTCCCCCATTCGGCCAATTTTTGGCGGATCACCAAAAAAAGTAACTGTTCAAGAGAGGTCTACCTTGAAAACAACTATGAAAAATTGGAAAGGAATCCGATCAAAATTGTGGGAGAAGAAGCAATTTGAAAATTTGACACCAAAAATTAAAAAATGTCCCCCATTTGGCCAATTTTTGGCGGATCGCCAAAATGAGTAACTTTTCAAAAAAGGTCTACCTAGGGAATATTCGTGCAAAATTTGGAGAAACTCTCATCAAAATTGTGGAAGAAGATGCATTTTGAAAATTGGCAACCACAAAATTACAAATCTCCCCCATTTGGCCAATTTTTGGCGGATTGCCAAAAAAAGTAATTTTTCAAGAGAGATCTACATTGAGAACAACTATCAAAAATTTAAAAGGAATCCGATCACAATTGTGCGAGAAGAAGCAATTTGAAAATTGTAGGACCAAAATTTTAAAAATGTCCCCCATTTGGCCAATTTTTGGCGGATCGCCAAAATAAGTAATTTTTCAAAATAGGTCTACCTAGGGAATACGGGTGCAAAAGTTGAAGAAAATCTGATCAAAATTGAGGGAGAAGAAGCATTTTGAAATTGGCAACCACAAAATTACAAATGTCCCCCATTTGGCCAATTTTTGGCGGATTGCCAAAAAGAGTAATTTTTCAAGAGAGGTCTAGCCAGAGAACAACTATCTAAAATTGGAAAGGAATCCGATCAAAATTGTGCGAGAAGAAGCAATTTGAAAATTGACACAAAAAATTAATAAATGTCTCCTTTTTGGCCAATTTTTGGCGGATCGCCAAAATGAGTAATTTTTGAAAACAGGTCTACCTAGGGAATATTCGTGTAAAATTTGGGAGGAATCCGATCAAACTGAAGGAGAAGAAGCATTTTGAAAATTGGCAACCGAAAAATTTGAAATGCCCCCCATTTGGCCAATTTTTGGCGAATCGCCAAAAAAAATTATTTTTAAAGAGAGGTAAACCTAGAGAACATTCCTGTAAATTTGAGAGAAATCCGATCAAAACTGAAGGAGAAGAAGCATTTTAAGTAAAAGTTTACACACGTACATACACACGTACATACGTACATACGGACGACGGATACCCCTCTATTGATAAGATAAGACCAGCCCGACATAGTCGGCTGGTCTAAAAAGGAATAGACAAGATTTTTAGCTAATCCTGGTTCAATAAACGAATTCATCAAAAAAAAATTGTTCAATCCTGTCTGGATTCAATTATTTGTCTAGTAAAAAAAAAAACAAAAACAAAAAAAAAACAAAAACAAAAACAAACAAACAAAAAAAAAACCTCGCCAGCCTGTCCCGGGATCTTTGAAAGTTTGAACGGGAGACTAGATAAATTATTCGCCGTTCTTGAGGCTGACTTTCAAAAATGACTTTTAGTGTAAAGAGGCTTGAAAGCTATTGTTTCTGTCCTTGTTTCTATACTTGTTGTCTCCCATCCGCGTGAATCAGGAAAAAAAAATCACTTCTTCTGACGGATCGCAGGGCGGGGGGGGGGGGGGGGGGCGGGTCGAGGTGGACACTGGCGAGCAGGGGGAGGGGGAGTTGGCGGTATTCATATTGGCAAATCTTTTGGATCACATGCATACATGTTTAAGTAAAAAAAATATTTCATTTTGCACGTTAATGTTGCAGATAAGAAATGAAAACTTGATTCGTTGTTCAATTTGCCATCATCAATAAACAGGAATGCCTGTCCGAGAAACACAGCCAGTTTTCACTGCAACATTAAGAATTATACAGAAGCAATTACATGAAATACGTAATATCAAATACTTACCAAATGGTTTGATAATCACATTATTTTTGATATTGTCTTTCCATTTGTACCTTTCCAGCCAAACGTTCTGTATGGACTAAATGCTCACAACTTTCTCTTTAGATATTTACAAAAAAAGTTATAACCAGGCCTGCTTGGTTTTTGGTATTACTGCGCGCTCTATGAAGTGAATAAGCCACTTCACGGGTTCGAGTGCTCGTGTTCAAGTAGATGAAAAACGCAGGAGAAACTAGACCGTTTTTCGCTAACGAGTAGCGAAAATTACACCTGGGGCTAAAAAAAAGTACCATTCTGAAAATTTCAGCATTATTTAAATATCTTTGCTTTAAATCAGCAAAATTGCCAGTTGTATCAAAACTCTATGTAACACACTTCTGGCATGCGAGATCCCAGTAAAAATACTGGCGTAGAGAAAACGTCCATTGAGGCAGCTTCACTAACTCCGCCGAATCGAAACATCAAATCTGCTTGTAAATCGGTTTTGATTGGCAGCGACCATAGATCAACGTCTTTGACACAACGTAGTAGTAGGAAAACACCGTTTTCACGCCACTTGCCGTTTTCACGCCACTTGCCGTTTTCACGCCACTTGCCGTTTTCACGCCACTTGCCGTTTTC
>CATKHT010000202.1:0-96667 GCA_949752745.1 Protula sp. h YS-2021
TTAGAGAAAAATTTGAGCGCACCTTGCATTACAAACCAAAAAAAAAAAAAAAGAACAGATGTCAACATACGATCTTAATGGGTACTTGACCTTATGAACCCTAAAGTTTGTAATATCAACCGCGTTGCCTTTTTATTCCCCTGTTCAAATAAGCCAGTTTACATTTTCAACCTGATCGTTTCAAGCACCTTACGCCTAATCAAAGAAGGTTTTATTTTCGGTAGTTTAATAACCTACTTTTCGAAAAGGGGAGGGGGGGGGGGGGGTACCCAGTTTTCGGGTTTGTCGAATTTCTCAAAATTTCAAACCAAAACGGTTAGATATATTTTGTTCAAGAAGTGGCATGTCTAAGACTGATTTGAATCAATGCAACAGGTGTTTTTAATTAAAAGAAAATAGTATATCTGTAAGCAGTAAAATACACACATATTTCCTTAAATATGTTGCTTTTACATGACGCTGACATATGTCAGTATTTGACTACAATAACTTGGGAGCTAAGGTTACACGATAACGCAAATATGACATGAGAAAAAAAATCGCCATATGGCTTTGACTTCTGTCCAAAAATTTAAATGTTGCAACTGTTGTTTGTTTTTAAGCAAAATAAATAAATAAAATGACGTTAAATGGTATAATGAAATCCCAACTGAAATGGCTTCCTGAATCTTTCTTGAATGACGTTCTGAGTCGAAAATTGGTTTGCTTGGGGTAGGAAAGGGGAGGGGGTGTGGGGGAGGGGGGCTGGGAAGGGAGGTCAGGGGAGGAGGAGGGGGTTTAAGGAGAGATTTACTTAAAACCTTAACCTTCGGCAGAGCTTTAAAGTAAAACTTTAAACAGTGACTCCTGTGTGTCTTTCTCGGCAGTCACGTGTCAGCGGCCATGTTTTTCAAACGTGGACAGGCCATTTCTGTCGTTTGCCAGTTCATGTTAATATTATATCAACACACACTTCAGTATTATTTCCGAATGCACATAAATCCGCGAAAGGCTTTTGTCTGCAATGTTATTCTTTTACCGCGACATAAGCAGGTTTGGTTTTCATTAAAAAAAGTGCATTCTTTATTTTTGAAGAATACATACGCCTTTGCCAAACCACAAATTTTCTCGTGGCGTCACATTCAGAAATAAATTGCATTTCTTATAAGTTGTTAAATACCAATTATAATATTTTTGGTCACGCTAAATATTCTCCATTGCCCCCATTCCTGGTATCGCAAATTCAGCGATGGATTTTGGGGGGGTTTTTTTCACTGTTAAATTTTTGATCTCATTATATCAGATAAATCAATTTACAATTAACTTACTCATTTGTAAAATTATTGTTTTGACATGAAACGGTAATGAAAAGCAATTATAAATATTAATAACGCAATTTAGTGACGGTAATAAATAATTTACCAATGACAGTGGTGAAATAATTGTTGATATTAATAACTAAATCTACAACTGAGTTTTCGATATCTTAACTTCATTTCGATATCAACATTCAATTGCGACAGTATTAAAATAGGAATGCATTCAATGTGAAAGCGACTTGATTTGGGCTTTGAACACGCTAGCAGGCGGTTTCCTTTAGCCCGCAGGATATGACCGCTTGTCTGTTACCGTTTCGTGGGGTGCCCTCGCTATTCCCCTTTCTTTCTACGACATGGTTTCCCCTACTGTTGTTGTTAACATCTTTCAGAGGTTTTCGAAAGTTCTGTACAGAGGATTTCCTAACAGCGGGCTCTGACGTCACTTTTTGGCTTTTCAAACCATACCTAGTTAAAGCAATGGGCACCTTGTTTTTCACTTTACTGGCCTTGTTCACAAATGACCGGTAGATATTGCTATCCGTGACGTCATTTAATTTCGGTCTCATTCCGGAAGTGACGTTGGGGATGTATTCGAACAATGATTTACTTCTTCTCAACGGGCTTTTGGTGAACGAGTCAGAGCGATCTCGAGTGTTTTTCTTACACTTCACGGGGAGCGGAATATACGTCTCCACAGGAAGTCGTTTAGAATAGGCGTAACTATAACAGTCTAAGGTGCCCCCATCATCTTCTTTGTTGACACTCCCATCGAATTCCTGACAATTACTACAATCCAATAATTTGCATCTCCCAGCGTTGTTTGCGTTCCCAGACGGTTTATTTTTATAGTCATCAGACTCAAATCCGCTATCCCTGGAAACACTTTTATCCCCAGCTCGTCTAAATGAAATACTTTTGGGCCTTTTAAATAGGTAATTATCGCCTGACTTTAAGCTTGGTTTACGCAGCAGATTATGGGATTTTCGCGATTCCGTTGTGAAATCGGATATAGAGGTATCCTCACAGAAGGCCCCGATCAGCTCATCCACACTGTCAACAATGTCCTTGACCGTGTAAACACGGGATGCTAATCCTTCCACGGAGTCCTCCAGATGAACGGAACGTTTATTGTGCTTCCGTACCTCTCGGCAGCGACACATTTTCTGAGTAATTTTCTCGGATTTTAATAGCGCGTCTGGATTGCGTTTGGGTAGTTCTGGAGGTGTGACGATCACTGGAGTATTCGATTCGGATTCCGATATTCCGGCAATACTCATATAAGTGGCATCCATATCACAGGCACTGTCATTGGATCTGGGACTTGTCGGAGGTAAGTCGAAGGATTTCATACAGGACTGGCAATGAGGTGAGAGGTAGATAGGGCTACTAGCACCATCCGACTGTGGACTACAGCAATGCGGGGCAGCTCCATCCTTGCACTTTATCAATTCCAAGTTCGTTTTGTGACAACAAAGTTCGCTTCCGCTGTAAGCATTATCCTTGTTCGTTATAGATATAGGAGCTGGGCATGGTTTTCTTGTATTTACAATGGTCCTTTCCTCATATTCGCTTAAATCAAGACATCCAGCTGTTCTCGAGTCTTTGATTGACAATGGCGAAGCACTAACATAAGTATCACAGACACACAATTCCGGATCAGAAACCGATTTCACAGTGACGTCGGATCCAGGACTTTGAGCGATCATTTCACCACGCGGTGTCACTTGTTTCAAGGTCAAGACAGTCTCCGATTTCCATAGTTCGCGGCTAGCAGCGGCTAAGCGAATCGGATTAACGCGTCGTTTTCTCAACGCTCTTTCGAGAACGCCTTGCGCCCATGACGATCGCGGCGATGCTCTGGGAGTGTTCATGTACAGGTCAATGTTATCCGATGTCCAAGAATTCCGCGATGACTTTGAACCGCCTGACATATCCATATATAAAATATCCTCGCCCTGTGGGTCGAAAGCTTTTAGTATATTCTCGCTTGAGGTCGATGCTAAACCACCCTTGGTATCCATGATTGTTTATTAATAAGAGCTAACGGAACTTCACTAATAACGACCACTGCGCATGTGTGACATCCAAATTAGTTTATCCTTTTTTTTACACACAAAAAATTCGTTTAATTCGTGTTCAATGATGGTGTTGAAATGTAAACCGGAACAGCCAAGAAGAGTCACTCCATACTTATTACTATTTGTCTACACTATTTTGTCATCTATGTGGTGAATTTCAACGAAGAATAATTATCCTGCATGGGTGCAATGAACCCCCAACTTCACTCTCTGAAGTGTTTTGTAAAGCAGCCCACCACACAAGGTGACGGTAACCACTTTGTTTCATGTGTCATTCACGATGATGCGCCGTTCTCCCTCACCTCTACAACATATAAACATGCTTAACAATGAACTTATTTTTCAACAATAAGGTGTACTTTTTGACAAGATACGAAATTGGCCTTTGCCCTTTGCAGTTCGTTCAGTCAGGTTTACAATGTAAAACCCCCTAGACACAAAACCACATAAAATTTGATATCAATGGGCTATTGTCGGGGCTTGCTTTTCCTAAGGGTTTGCAGCAACTTTTAGCCGTTATATTGTCACCAAATGCACGTAGTTGTTTATTTTCTTCAACGATGTGATTGATGCACCTTACTTTATTATTTTACAGCCCGTGTGTGTCACAATTTGCGACCATAAAATCAGTGAATTTGCAGTTAGGTACTCGTGTTCTCATATATATAAAGGAGTAGGGGGAGGCACTTGTTTTCTTGTGTGTTACCATGCATACCCCCCCCCCCCAAAAAAAAAACGCGGAGAAAGGGGGATCAATTTGAGGCCAGAAGGGGTCCGCGCGGAGTGCTTTTTCATTTATAGATTCCGCGTTTCCTACAATAAGGGGTTTATTTCAGAATTTCAATCCGTGATTAGTTTAAAAAAGGGGGGTATTCTGTCGAAATTACCATTCCGCGTTTAGGGTTTTTTTAAAGTCATGGGTACGCTGGTAACCAGTTGGTGCGTGAGTGGCCCTAAGGACACCCATGGTAACCATTTTCTACGGCAGTGCCCCCTCCCCCCCCCCCCCCCTAGAACTCATACACTTGTCCAATGCCATGGATAAGTTGCTGTGTAAAGTTTTCTAAGTGTTTACATGAATAAAGTGGATATTTTCCGATAATAAGACACTAGTTTATTTAAACAATCTTGATTGATCACGTTCCCCGTATTTCTGATTAAAACAGAATCCTCAACGATATGCCCGTGTTGTGAATAGGCCCACATTTATTAGGCATTAGAAATAGAATAAGTTATACCTTTTTCTCCTGTTAAAAATGCTAATTAAATGTGTGCAAACTATAATGATATCAAATATCCTATTTGCAACCTCCACAAAACTGTCAGAGAACTGAATGTTTAGAACCAAGAACATTGGTCTTATAAACCTTCGAAGCTTGGCCCTACGGTGTTATGGTCAAGCTAGGTCGCCAAACCACAGGTGTGGTTGTACGTTTTTTTGGGAGTTGCTACGCCGAAAACAATAAATAACAGCACCGCACATGCCGACGGCTTGCTAGCTTGTCGCCGATCTCCAATGTCTAAGAAAAAAAATAAATAAAACTTTCTTCTGACTGTCTCCCGTTAATTAAAATTCATTCTTAATTGTAATGGAAGTGTAATGAGGAAACTTTGAATGGTTTTGGGATGAGATTTCTTTTACTGCCTCTGACGACGAGTTGTGTCGTTGGGTGTCATGGCTGGCTAGCGCTCAGCAGGTAGGGCACGTGACACCCTATGAACCCCACCTACCCGCTCCCCAACATAAGTCTTTCAATACATATACTCTCAATGCCCGGGGTGTAATCGGGATTAAAAAATAAAACAAGGTGGACAGCCTTTCAGCTGAAAATAGGTTTTTAATATGTATTTATGGCATTTCATGGGAGGTCTTTATTTGAAATAACTAGGACCCAAATAGGCAGGTGTGCTTAAAGAATTTGTGTTAAAAGTCATGGTCATTTTTCTCACATACGGAAATTTTATGCGGGAGCTAACCAAACCACCTCCCCTCCCCCCCCCCCCCCCCCCCCCACTGCTTCCCATCACCCATCTTTTTTTTTAAACCAGTCGACCGGTGAAAGCGTTTGTGGTCTGTGTGTGAACTTACCATCCGTCGGTGCAAAATAAATGACTCACATTTGACGAGGCCTTTGACTAAATTAATTCAACCCTCAGTGTACTCCATAATAAATATCAGGAGGAACCTCACACACACACACACACAAAAAAAAAAAAAAGAAAAAAGAAACGTGCAATATATGTTGAATGAGAAAGCCTTACCTTTCTGCATGCAGTGCATGTTCGAATCCTTTCACAGTCAGTTTAATTTTGGCAAGTTTATTTTTTGATAAGCCGTTTGAATTATTCCACAATTTTTCACACAGCGACCGTGTGTCCAGGCAAGTTAGTCAGATAGTCACGCTGTGGGCTTAGTCTGTTACTGCTTGACACATATATAAATATATATATATTGTGTGTTTGTTTATGATATACAAAGTGCAGTTTATTATTACAACTAGGAGCTCGAATTCGTGGTGTAGGTCTCTAAACACGCAACAGGGATTCTTTCCAGGGCATTAGCTAATTCCTAATATACTACAACCACCCCCTGGTCTAGCTACGTCAGAGCCCTTTTTTGTACAACACATAGCACACTACTAAAGCATGTAGCGGGTCGTTGCAATAGGCAGCTATTATATTTCCTCTTTGTTAAAAACATATCTATTTTGAAAGCATAAGTTAATAATTGGCAAATTGTTACGCTGTGAAAAGGATCAAGGCTATTTACATGAGCTTTGAACTCTAAGCATCCTCCTTGAATGTAACAGAGATAAATAAAATAGAAAATCCTTTTAAGGCAGAGGCGGTATGATTTTTTAATAAGTTAATTATGACGGTTATGAATATTATATATGTAAATATCATTACTCCCGTGCAGGTTTGAAGTCCACCACAGCCCTATTGTAAGTTAAAAAAATCAACACTGAATGGACTTGTGCCTCCGTAAAGATTCCGCTCTTTTACTCTTTGAATAAATATTTATATAACATAATATGAAACCGAGGCCAATGTCATAAAAATGAAGAGATTTAGCATTTCTTTATAGATAAAATAACAGTTTTAATATAAAGGTTGAATTCGTGATCACCGTTAAGAAAGGATCACTTGTATTTTTACTGTCTAAACGGCCAATGTTTAGTAAATAGGTTTGGAACTTCAAGAATTACAGATAAATCTCATTTGCCATAGGTTTTAGACAAATACTTATTAAAATATTTCTTTGCTTGAGATTAAAACTTACTAGTGTTTCAAATAGTTGAAATGCCAAAAACTTATCAAATTATTACGATAGATTACAATGAGGAACAGTTTCTATGGTTACATACGCATGCACTTTTATAATTTAATTAAATACTGCAATTTGATTGGTCAATTCTCAAGTCAATGATTTTTATTTTTTAAATCTTGACCGGTGTAACAGTATATCTTGTTCCCTGTACTGCTTCCTCACCACCTGGGAGGAAGGGGGGGGGGAATAGACTAGGCTGGGATTTTTTTACCCCTATTGGTATCACTTTCTAAAAGGAGATGAAGTTAAAAATACAAGAACGCGCTTCTTGTATAATATGGATGTTATTTATGATAATCTTAGCGATCAGGAGTATCCACCTGGGCTCTCTAAAATGCTAAATAGGATATTTAGAGAAAA
Organism: Protula sp. h YS-2021; assembly: GCA_949752745.1. Taxonomy (NCBI): domain Eukaryota; kingdom Metazoa; phylum Annelida; class Polychaeta; order Sabellida; family Serpulidae; genus Protula; species Protula sp. h YS-2021. The sequence goes on from CATKHT010000202.1 coordinate 7,068, forward strand.
ATTTAGAGAACTTTCCGATCACGCATGCCTTTTTTACATTTTGTTTGTATTATGTCGAATTTAGTCAATAAAATAGTTCAAGATAGTTTTATACAGTTTAAGTGAGTTCATTTATTCTCAGGAACAAATATTATCAAACACATTTACGCGCAAAAAGTTTCGAGGGGCGCCTATATATACTAGAGGGGGGGGGGGGGGGACAGAGATAGCCTGTTACACCGTTTTTTTTTAGAGAGAGAGGGGGTGATGGGGGCATGTACTTTATGGACCATGTGACAATGCATGTGTTGACTTGGATACATAATAATTAATTTTGACCGTTTAAAATTGTTGACTCAGAGCACACCTTTTCCTATGGTCAACATTCCCAAACGTTGACTTAAAACAAGACAGAGCTTGCTTATTTTCTCACATACCTTCTCCACCGCATATGTTCGTTGATACGTTTGCTTTCTTTTTTGTTTGTATTGGTTGTTGTTGTTGTTGTTGCTGTTTTAGTCAGTTTTTAGTGCTGTTACATTCTTTATATATAACACTTAAGAGAATAACACAGGGTCTATGAGCAATTGCTTGGTTTTAATCCGGATGATGTGACTCACACGACTGACTCGCGAATTACTCAGATGAATTGCTCGTAGCGTACTCACATATTGTATTCACTCGCAATCACTCTCAGTGAGAGGTGGTTCGTTGAACAGCTCTCAATTGCATTTTGCCACCCAATGTCACCATTAATAATACAAGTGATCTCCACACGTTCGTTGGTGATTATCAATTGTTGGCATAAGTTCTTTCTCATGGCTTTAACGATTTTTGATTTTTTCTTTTTTCAAAATGGAGTCGTTTAGGGTAGAAACAACTTGATGCGAAATAATAGACTTTCACACAAGAACACAATAAAAATGTAACCTCCAACTCCCTCCACCCTCACTCCCACCCCCACCCCGAATCCTTTGCGGCATTAATGAAACAGTTTCGAAAGCTCTCACCCGACCACTCCCTATTCAGTATCAAAGCCAACCGAAACCCCTGTCCTACAAATAAGTCAGATAAAAATAGAACGCATTCAATTAACCATTTGTAAACCGGGCACGTACAGAGGCAGGAGGTGAACGGAGGTGGGGGAGAGGGTATCCGAGGCTGGGGCGGGATGAGGGAGGGGTGACGTTATGTTTTCGTTGGAGGGAGGGTGGACTGGGGGTATCTGAGATCTGAAACTTTTGCGTCTACTGCACATACTTTATGTGTAACCTCTAATGGCCATAAGGAATTATTATATTCACTTTTTTTAGAGGAATAAATGTGCTTCCAATATATTTTTTAGTTTCACTATAGATATTTAGTGCCATTAATGTTTTTAAAGATATATGAAAATTCATGACAATAAATCTTAAAATAAAATTTATAATTTTTATTCGATTTCAGTTTTTGATATCTTTGAGTAAATTCATGACTAGTATGGCCTATTATAAAACAGATATACAGCTATAAAGAAATTACAAGCAAATTTTGCTTTCTCTAACCCAAACGTCACAGGTCAAAGCCCACGTGACGCTGACAAAGGCTTTGTGACGAAAGCGATTTTTGCGTTGCGTAACAAACGTTGCCATGCAACACCAACACATACCCAGCAAACAACTGACGTCTTTTTTGGTTGAAAAAAGGTTGGATTTTGGTCGTAACGACTTCACAAACATATTCTGACCTATTCCCCCCAAACCCGACTATATTCCGACCTCGAAACGATGTCGGTTTTCTGACGTCATTCCGACGTTTCAAAAACGACCAAAAAGCGATGAACATTTATTATCGCTCACCGGAAATAGAAGTCATTTTGAAAAAGAGGAAGAAAAGACGTAATTTTTACATGAAAATTTTAGAATTTTGATGGCGCGTCGGTATTTTTCTTCCTAGATTGTAAAAATTTACATGGTTAATGCTTTCGTTTGTATTTCGCAACACCAGTTGTAATGATTAATTATCCATTAATTATATAACTCTAGTCAGTTTCAGGTCGGAATCCGACGTCGGTTCAAATCTAATATACAACCTAAAACCGACTTAATTCTGACGTCGGATTTAGGTCGGAACCCGACGTCATTCTGACGTTGGAAACTCGACGTCGGTTCCATTTCATATACAACCAAAACCGGCACGTCAGTCCGACGTCGGAAACGTCGGGTCACGACGTCGACCCCACGTCGAGTTTTCAACGTCAGTCTGACGTCGGATTTAGGTCGGAACCCGACGTCATTCTGACGTTGAAAACTCGACGTCGGTTCCATTTCATATACAACCAAAACCGGCACGTCAGTCCGACGTCGGAAACGTCGGGTCACGACGTCGTCCCGACGTCAACCTGACGTCTTAATGTTTGCTGGGATATAGGTGGCGCCGCAGTACGGGGGAGTATTTGTGAGAGAAGGAGAATGTATTTCTGCTCTGCTTGGCATGATAATGTTTGTGTTGTAATAGCGATAGACCAGGGGGTTGATGCGCTTTGCGTTGGATCGGACAATAAAAAGGACCAAACCCCATGTCCTCATAATAAAAGGCATTTTAATTTAATGCCTCTATAGTAAACACTGTTTTCCTCGACTTTCGAAATCTCATTGTGAAATTTACCTTTACACATTGGGCATTTTTCTGTAATTAAAATATGTGGACCGGTTTTACTGCACCTTTCTCTCTTTCTCAATTTCTGTTATCCTTTTTCGAAAAGGAAAAAGTTGTATGTGATAAAATATATGATACTATATGTATTGCCTGTGTATTTATTATGTGCAGTAATTGGTCAGTTTGTAAGAATAGCTAGAGCAATTAAAAAATGCGACTCCGGTGGGACTCGAACCCACAGCCTCCGAATACCTCAATTACCCCTAGAAGTCCGACGCGCTATCCATTGCGCCACGGAGTCACAGTGGCAAAATACGTTTTAATAATAGTAAACGTTATTACCCTAATTTATATTTAAAAAAGCTAGGGTTAATTTTAATTTAAATATTATCGAAGCGATCAGTTTAGCAGAATTATTTTTTTAGAAGGAACGCCCACAAGACAGTCTCCGTTATTGTTAAAAGGCGCCCATACATAGCTGACAAAAAAGGCATGCGCTCGTTACCGTAAGGAGTGCATAATGAAACCGGCATGGCATTTTTTCCCACTGCACAGGAGGAAAAGCATTGGAGGTTGTCTGAACCAAGTTTTTTCAAAGAATAAAAACAAAATCTTTTGACATTATTCTACAGATGTCGCGATATGACGTCATCTCAGTGTTAGGATTTTGCTTATTATTTCCCCCTCCCCTCAATGCTCGATGAGGAACTTATTATGTATGTTAAAAATGACGTTGCAATGTAACTGAATTACAAAATCCCTTCTGTTCTTGGTCAGTTTGAAGGGCTCCTTGGGCACTGGGGTGGGGGTGTGGATGGGGGGGGGGGGGGGGGATTCGCTCCACGCCTGTGACAGTAACATCTGCAGGGATCCCATGACGTTCCTTCAACTTCAAAAAAAGTGATCAGTGCAGTCCGCAAATCCAGGCCATATACGGTGCTCAAAAGACAGAATGTGCCGATGCACGTTTTAGTGAAATTTAGGGGTGGGGGTGGGGGTCAGCTTCAACAAGTCACCCGCAGTTGCGACTGTACCAAACAAACTTGAAAGCGCGAGTTTTCCATTTCATTTCTTTTAGTTTTTTTTTTTTTTTTTTTTTTGGTGGGGCGAAGGGTTGCAATGTCTGAACCCCCCCCCCCCTTGCATCCGCCACTGTAGTCCATGCATGATAAAAGTTATGCAGAGAATTAAATATCTTGCCGATACAATTTCTTAGACTTCACTAAAAAGTCTCATGGAAACTAGACCGTTTTCGCTACTGGGACCACCAAAAAATGAGTTTTTGGGCTCTTAAAATTCAGAACTGATCACGAACAAGGAGGTCAAGGTCAATGATGTACCTCTTACGTAGCGTCTTTTAGATCCAAATGATCGAACATAGTTCAAAAACGCTCTATCCCTAACCGTTTTCGAGATAATGGCCAATCGTTCTCTAACCTTTTTCGATATACAAAGGTCACTTGACCTTTGACCTTTGACGCTGAATGTCGAGATTTAGATCGCGAGGTTACCCTGTGCTAAACCCCGTGGGTGTTCAAACGAGGACTTGAGGGGTATTTCCAGCCAGTTTTCGTGATGAATAATTAAGGGTTTAAAAATATTTTAACAGTAGTGTGATAATAGGGATTCCAGCACAGGAAGTGACGTCATAACAGGCGTTGCCATGGTAACAAAGTCTGGTAACCATGGTTACAAAGTCTGGTAACCATGGTAACAAAGTCTCGTATGGTAACAAAGTCTGGTAACCATGGTAACAAAGTCTGATAATCATGGTAGCAAAGTCTGGTAACCATGGTAACAAAGTCTTGTATGGTAACAAAGTCTCGTAACCATGGTAACAAAACGACAGTTCCAGCAAAGACGTGACGTCATAACAGGCGTTGCCATGGTAACAAAGTCTGGTAACCATGGTAACAAAGTTTGCTAACCATGGTAACAAAGTCTGGTAGCCATGGTAACAAAGTCTGGTAACCATGGTAACAAAGTCTCGTATGGTAACAAAGTCTGGTAACCATGGCAACAAAGTCTGGTAACCATGATAACAAAGTCTGGTAACCGTGGTAACAAAGTCTGGTAACCGTGATAACAAAGTCTGGTAACCATGGTAACAAAGTTTCGGATAGTAACAAAGTCTGATAACCATGGTAACAAAGTCTGGTAACCATGATAACAAAGTCTGGTAACCGTGGTAACAAAGCCTCGTAAAAATGGTAACAAAGTCTGGTAACCATGGTAACAAAGTCTGGTAGCCATGGTAACAAAGTCTCGTATGGTAACAAAGTCTGGTAACCATTATAACAAAGACTCGTATGGTAACAAAGTCTCGTATGGTAGCAAAGTCTCGTAACCATGGTGATAAAGTGAGGACCCCTCACCCGGATCGTGATATGGCTAACTTCAAGAGTGTATAACTTTAAAATTTCTTGTTCAACAACATGTTGGACATATTGAACTTGTTGAGCAACATGTTGTTGTTCAACAACTTGTTGCACAATTGTTAAGCAAAAAAAAAAAAAAAACTTGTTGAACAATACCATGACGTAATATGTTTTTCCCCAAAAAATAATGCGAACACATGCTTGAATGGACTTGCCATGCAAACACATCTTTGAATGGGGTGTGCTCCAACCAAAGTGTTTACAGCTACCTGTGCAAATAGTCTATAATCACTGTAACCTAGACATCAAACTGAATGAAACTGTGAAATTTTCATTCAAATCGGTCAACGATGACGGAAGTTATCTCACTTTTAAGTTAACATTTTAAAGTGCATCCATTATGCATACAGCCACCGATACAAATAGCCTTTGATCAATTAATTTTAAAACTAGATATAAAACTGAATCAAAGAGTGAAATTTTCATACAAATCGGTCAACTATAACGAAAGTTATCCCACTTTTTCACTTTTTGCAAAGTTAAAATGGCGGCATGTTACAAATATGCATACAGCCGTATGTGCAAATACCCTGTGGTTACCTGATAGCAAAACTTTACATACAACTGAATCAAACAGTGGAATTTTTATGCAAATCGGTCAACCACAACGAAAGTTATTCCACTTTTAAGTTATAAATTTTTAGGTGAATCCATGATGCATACAGCCACTACTGCAAATAGCTCATGATTACTTAATATTAAAACTAGATATAAAACTGAATCAAACAGTGAAATTTTCATACAAATCGGTCGACTATAACTTTTTCACCTTTTACAAAGTTAAAATGGCGCCATGTTACAGATATAAAACTGAATCAAACAGTGAAATTTTCATGCAAATCGACCAAGTAGTTTTAAAGTTATACACTCTTGAAGTTAGCCATATCACGATCCTGGGAAGGGGGGGGGGTCCTCACTTTATCACCATGGTTACGAGACTTTGTTACCATACGAGACTTTGTTATGATAGTTACCAGACTTTGTTACCATGGTTACCAGACTTTGTTACCATTTTTACGAGAATTCGTTACCATGGTTACCAGACTTTGTTGCCATATGAGACTTTGTTACCATCCGAGACTTTGTTACCATACGATACTTTGCTACCATGGTTACCAGACTTTGTTATCATGGTTACCAGATTTTGTTACCATGGTTACCAGACTTTGTTACCATGTTTACCAGACTTTGTTACCATGGTTACCAGACCTTGTTACCATTGTTACTAGACTTTGTTACCATGGTTGCCAGACTTTGTTACCATGGCCACGCATGTTATGACGTTACTTCCTGTGCTGGAACTCTCGTTTTGTTACCATGGTTACGAGATTTTGTTACCATCCGAGACTTTGTTAACATACGAGACTTTGTTACCATCCGAGACTTTGTTACCATACGATACTTTGTTACCATGGTTACCAGACTTCGTTACCATTGTTATTAGACTTTGTTACCATTGTTACCAGACTTTGTTACCATGGCAACGCCTGTTATGACGTCACTTCCTGTGCTGGAATCTCCATTATCACACTACTTTTAACCTCAATTTAAAGATCTAAAAAGCAGCTGGTAGGAAAAAAAAACAAAAATTTACGGGATGTTGGCCTTATAGAAAGTTGATCAAAATGGTGAGTAGCCAAGAGGTGAGATTCTACACAATATGATGTTCAAGAAAGAGAAGCATCAAATTATGTTTTGGTGTAAATTGATGCGACGGTTACTCCGGCGGCACATGTAATAAAAAAGTGACTATTTTGCATTTTCGGTAAAAAATCTCATTTGATTCAGACGTGGAGCGTTTCCGTTTGAGGTGGTAGAGGGTGGCCGGGGTGGGGTTGGGGTGGGAGGGGAAGGGCGGGGAGGGTAGAATTGGTGGGTATTGGCAGTGGTAGCGTTATCCATATCTTTATATTTTGGAATAAATGCCTTGTTTATTCCTAGTGGTGATTGCAGGTCAATGGTTGTTCCATCCCTACAGCCCCGTCTCCACCACCACCACCCTACCTGACAACAATATGTAAACCAACCATATTTTACGAACTCTTTTCTGAAAAAAAAAGCCCAAGGACGTAGTTGGTCAAGTTGATGATGTTTGAATGGCACACATATTGTAATTATTTTTGCATGCGTTAAGTGGACACTGAAGGACATCAGTTCACAATAGATAATACGCCAAAAGAGGGGTTTTTTTTTCAAAACTGGTATAAGATTAAAATACAAGATAAAAATTCAAAGAATACAATCTGATAAGCTTTATTACCAGCAGGTCCTATTATTCAAACTCAGTCAAATTGAATATTTTACAGGATGAGACAAAACTCGCACGAAACGGTTTATGGCAGATATCCCTCACTCAGCAATAATTAGTTTATTTTCCCGTGAATATGTGAATAATTACCCCTGCATGACCCTTGCTAACGCGACTAATTTAGAAAGAGGTAAATAAGCTTAGATTATTTCACTGTGACATTATTACTTAGGTCCGATTCACTTACCTCCAGTTCCATCCCCTCCCTCCCCCCCCCCCCCACCCTCGCCCCCGCCTCCTCCTCCCCGAAAGAACCTGTTCCGCTCAGAAAAAATCTTGCCTGTTAAAGGCACTACGGAATGGACAAATTTGAATATTCTAAAAAAAAAAAACGTTTTTTGGGCGATCAAACTTTAATCCCCATTCAGATGTAATTCAGTTTGGTCATTGAATTTATTTGAACTCAAGGAGATGTTGGAAAGGAACAACGTTACTCTTCAATTTGGGATATTTATATAAGCAGCGTCGTCACATTTTTATGGTAGTGTTTTGTTGATGTATGAAGGCTTGTGGTGTGTCACGTGTTAAGTAAACTTTACCATGAATTCACAATGATACTTCTGTAATTTGAATATTGGTAAGAATTTATTCAGTTTACTGGATTAAAAAGAAAATCACAACTGCTTCAGGTAACATTGGTATTATAATAACTTTGTCAAGTGTGGCCAAAGCCATGGCCAACAGGGAAGATATTCTTCACCAAATTCAAAATATATTCCTAAACCTGAAATAAAAAAAAGCCGGTCTGCTAATAGAAAGCAATTGTATGTACATATTTGGAGTCAACCTGTTTCGTGAGCTTGACTATTTTAAAAAGCGGTTTATGAAAATATAAAATTCAAACTTAAGTGTAGATAAGGGCGCAACATCTGTGATATCATTAGGGCTGAAGATTTTTTTGAAAAATTTCAGGGCCATATGTTGCTCTGTCGTACGCTGATGATGAATTATTTCAAAGCAACAGGTTGAAAAGGGTGATTCACATTCATAATGACAAGTGCTCCCCGCGTTTGATAATAAGCAGTGCGGCACAAATGGGGGGGTCCATTTTATGCAAATGGGGTAATCGAACGTTGGGGGTTGGGGAGGAGATTGGGGTTAATTTTCCAAAAAGTAGGTGGGATTTAAGGGCGGGTATTTGAGAGCAAACTCCCCGGTGTAACGCACGACAGGTGCGGAGATTGTCGCCTTAATACCCAGTGACATTTCTATATAAAGAAGACCGTCTTCGTTAGAAACAGCGTCTCTCCTAGAAACAGTGAGAGAGAGAAAAAAGCTTCTTAATTTTGAGCTTTTCATGGTACAAGTTTCTTGGTGGCATGCAAGGCGTGAGGAGGCCCCACCAAGTCTCGTACTTGTGCACTGTTCGGTATTGATGCTAGGAAGTTTTAAAGGATAATAACAGGTGAACGATCGGACCGCCTTCTGTGCACCATACATATTTTTCTTAACGGATTGCCTGTCAGAATCGTGAGAAACTGGGTGAAACAGCTGGATTAGTTTATTAAGAAAGCCGCCTCTAACTTTCGTGCAGGGCTGCTTATATAAAAAACAGAGAACTTTCCATCTACCTACCAAAAGGTGAACTTATAATGGAAACGATAGCGTCAAATTTATAAAAGTTTGTTGAAGAATTTTTTTTAGCAAGATATGAAATGTAAAATAAATTCAAAGTTTCTGTGAATTCGGTATCCATCTGGCTGTCCAGGAACTATATTTAAAAGGTAAGATATTTAGCACGGATTGTAAAACAAAGAGATATAAGTTGAAACAGGGCAAACACTGAGTGTATGTAGGGGTGGGGGGGGGGGTGGGGGGGGGGGGAAACAATTTTTGTTTAGTTCAAACATTAGACGGTGTTGTCTATTTTAAATGAGATGGAAATTACGATAGAGAGCGAAATTACAATGGTAATATTTATGGTAAATTTAGCACATCCGGTATATGGCAGCTCAATCGTGACTCTCCCCGTTTAATGATGTGTGCTGAAGTTTAGATCTGAGATGTGACGGCACAATAATCCTGAGTTTTTTGGAAGCCTGAGTACCAAAGTTACATTTCATATGTCGATCTTTTTAAAAGTTTGAAGCCTGAATTCCATGTTTTTTATGTGCACTGCGATAATGTTGGAAATCATGTCCAAAAAATTAGGACTTTGGATTTAAAACAATGAATTTTGTGTTGTAAAACCCAACTTCAAAGTCAAACTTGATCTAAAAATTAGATAACTGAAGCATCCGATGCATCACAAGTCACCTCATAGAATTTATAGTGGTGTGGAATTTATAGAAGCCTGGAATTTATAAGTACAGAATTTATATCACTCTAGAATTTATAGTAATCTAGAACTTACCCGCATAGTAATCTAGGATTTATAGTAGACAGGAGCTTGAAATTCAGGCTTTTTACAAATTTTATGGAAGTTTGACGGCTTCGATTTTTTAGTGAAAACAGTGATCGTAAAAACGACAGTGATGCCTCGATCAGTTCAGTGCTGTTCTTTCCTCTGCTGTGTAATTACGTTATTCACCGAAGAAATAATGGAATGGAACGTTCGTTTTACCCCGAGGCTAACCTGTTTTTCAAAAGTCGGTACTTGGCTTTTTTAAAACTGGGTTTGATGTGAAAATGACATTAATCTGTAATGATGGCAGGTCTGTTCAAGATCACGAGGTCTTTCTGTTGCTTTTCGAAATCATGCTGTCTTGGATCTTTCGGCCAAAATGATCGTTTCGTGCCATTTGTTTTTTTAAAGTTCACGTTTCGATAACATCTATTGATTATTTTCGAAGTTTTGGCGGTGGCGATCATACGGTCGGGTCTTCCCAACTCCAACGACTCCACACCTTCACGCCCATCATAATTAAGTAAAGTGCTAACGGTAGCGTAAATACTGACTTCCTTCACCCTCCCCCCTCCTACCCCCTAAAAAAGAGTTCAACTTGACTTTTTTCCTACGAACAAGATAGGAGTGTGTTAAACGTAGTCTTTACCACACATCCTCCACCAAAACCACACCCTAAATCAAATATGTATCAATCTCTCTCGCACCCGACACGTTCATGAATGACGCAATCATCGATTGTAGCAAGGAAACCCGAGGATGTCACATGTGCTATCAGCTTTAGATAACGTCTGCTTTAAGAGATGTCTGCTCGTAAACTTTGCTTTGTCGTCTACGCTCTCATGAAGAAGATGGGCACTTTATATACTTATTGATACTATGCTTTTTGTTGCTTCAGTAAAGATTTTGCATCAAAGCAGAATTCTATTGCTGTTTCTTATTTTTTAAAAGAAATTAACAGACAGCATGGTTTCTTCTCTTTTTTCAGCAGTTTTGAATAGCTTTTGGGTAGTAACTGTTGCTTCTAAAATGTTTCTTCAAAGTACGCATTGTAAATAGGGGTCCCGTTGGCTAGCGTTTCTTTCATTGTGCCCAATTGCAATATACATCCCCATGGCCTGTTGGTTATTTTTGGGATAACATCTTTATGAAGCTTAAAACATTTTTAATTACCAGGCCTTTGATGGGGTTATGATTGCAATTACCGCACAGTTAGTATATCCTCCCCGTTAATGCAAATCCGTTTACGGGAGTGGGTGAGGGGTAGGGAGGGGGGAGGGGCGGTATCTAGTGTATATAACCGTGCATCTGACGTGTATCTTCACATTTGCGATTCACTAATCGGTGTCTCATCTTCTACTACTTGTTGTTGACAGATTGATCAGTTGGCATCCCGTTGATTTATGACACACTGACACGATAACTCAACATTGCTTCACCATGCCAGCTGCCCGGAGATTACCGCTACAAGCTTTACAGCCGAACAATGCTCAGACGATGACTAGAAATACTAAACCAAGGCAACGACCTGTATCTCTATATAACCATCAGCATCCCGGAGAGAACGACACACAATACGGATTTTCCGAGCTTTCTGGAGTCAAACAAAGTGTTAGTAGTTTGAACATTACAAGTGTGAGGGAAACTACTTTCTACAACGGTGAAATATTCGGTGTGGAGATTGACAATAAATATTTCAGTAATAGGACATTGCCACGAGAGCGAAATAACAGCGGGATAAATAAATCACAGCAAAACTATCAGAAATCGAACCAGTTTTCGTCTTCAACAAAAAAGGATATAAAAATTTATGACACCTCAACAACGACTGTTGTTCAAGACACTCACTACATTCAAACGATGAGGAGTGACTTCAATTCGAGTGTTTTGGCGTGTTCCAGGGGTGTTTTACCGTCCCAACGCGCCGCTACCCACAGCCAAAAGGAGGACAGTGTTACGGCATCACCAGTGTCACAAAACGCACGCAAAGATGTGGGTAACTGGTCACCAGTCTTCAAACCATGGAGTCCCCCGCCGCAGGAATTTTACAGTCGGGACTTGGACATTCAGTGCAACGTCTCCCAAAATTCATATTCAGTGAAGAAAAAGCGCAAGCAAAAACAGGCAAGTCAAAGGGATATCTCGAATAAAAACTGGGATATCACTAGTTTGGACTCCGGAAACGGTAGTGAGATTTCCTGTTCAGATTGCACGGATATGAATTTTGACAGGTCACATCGGTCAAGGTCAGGCTGGGACGACCTTCACAAGGTGAGAACGACCGATTGCTCTATGGATCGTGTTCAGATCGTCCCGAGAGAGCGAAAATCAGGGCGGGGGGATACTCGCCTACCAGTGACTCTAGATTCGACAAAGCCCCGTCGCCGTAGTTTGGATAATTCTCGCCGTGACGTCACTTCACCAAGGAGGCGCGTGGCAGGTCACGGCGATTGTGACCCCGAGCAATCTCCCGCACGATGCGACCCCAGTGGTGGAGTGGCGACCCCTGCTAAAGCCGACAATACGTATACCAGTCTCGTAGGGGTCAAAGATACCCCACCTACCGTCCAACCGCCCGCTTTACCACGCCGTGACATGACAAGGTCACCGATTAAGGTCGTAGTCCCGAATTTGAAACGTTCCCCAAGGGTCTACCCTAGCAGTAAAAGACAATTCCTTAAAAGTAGGAAACAAAGTGCAGAATCAATCAAACGTGGACTCGAGATGACGGGCTCAGAAGTGACTGCTAAGTCTGTTATCTTATCTAGCAAGTTTCACAAATACACCATTGAGGATATTGTGGACAGTTATTGTAATCTAGTGAATGATATCGCTCCTGATCATCTCAGCAAAGACGTCACGACGTCACTAGCGCATGACGTATCTGTCGACAGCGGACATTGTTCGGAAAATCAGTTTTCGCCGAACTACGGTGGAAATAGTTGGGACAATTCAAACTTTGCCACACCGGCTAGTGTTATCAAGAAAGATTCACGACCGCGGGCCATTGTGAAACCGAGAACAGTGCCGAGTGACGTTCTGCATCGCAGGTCACGTGACTGCGCGTCGCTTGGTGCTATCGCCGACAAAACTCTTGATATTGATTGTGAAATCAGGTTTGACACTTCCTTACAAGTTGGCGAATTTTATTGTTAAAATCAACAACTCAACCCCCACCCCCACACAAACACCATCAAACATAAAAGCGGTAGGACTTTGTGCTGTAAATATTACCAGTGGGTTGTGAATGAGTGCATTGCTACCCATAGCATGGTGATATATGTAACTCATATTTGCCCTCGGCTCTGATTTTAGAGTAAAACAGAAAACAACCGAAAACATTTTAGAAGAGGAAAACATAATATTGTAGAAATGAAAACAATGAAAATCCCTGAAAATAAGAAATCTATATTGTATCATAAATTCTTAAACCTTTCAAAAATTATTTGAACTTCGTATATTAAGAACAATGTATGTCGGGACCAAAGTACACTGAAGGCCCATTGAAATATCGCGTTTTCTTTCTGACGTCTCCAGTGGTTTCAGACATGTTTACACTTGTGGCATTTCAGAACAAAAGTAGTACCTGAAACGACAGAAGCACCCATACGCGTATTAATTTAATCTGCTTTTTTTTTGTATTTATAAGCATTGTGTATACTATACTGTATTATATTACGTATTATATTGTGTATTATATTATGTATTATATTATGTTGACTAATATATTTATTAATAAAACACATAGCGTTACTATAGCATCTTTATTTGTCTTTGTAACCACTAGTTGGTTTCTATATTTACCAAACTTTTTATTTTGCCCCCAAGTCCATGACCATGGGCGGGCTTGGGCGGGAGGAGGGGGTGGGGGGCAGGGGGATGCTAATTTTGCATCTGTCGGCATTTTGCCGTTCGTTACACTCAATTAAATTCTAATTATGGTTCAGTGCTACTGGTGGTATTGCACCGTTCATTGACTTTATTTCGATATTAATTTATTATTCGATTAATTAATTAGTCGATTAATTAATCATTCGAATCCATCGAAAACAAATATTTTCAGCACTTTCCAACCTGATGCCGTTAAAAATTCGGCTTTTATTTTTTTATTTAAAATAAATTAAAAAATACTACAATGCTCTCTGATATTACAATAAGACATGTTTTAGACTTCAGTTCACAAATAGCTTTTGTGGGGTTGTATTGCTGGTCAATAGTGAATAGTTCATGTCCACTCTCAACAATTCCTTTCAAAAATAGTGGGAACCATAGAAACGGTTCTTAATCCGAGTTTGCTTCTACGCAAGCACATGGGCATAAAAATTTGACTTCCTTACCAAGAAAAGATTATATGGGGGCAACTAGAAGCGAACGGGGAAAGCCAAATGTTTTCCTCAAAATATCCCCGAACCCTGTTTCAACAAAAACAAAAAAAAAAAAAAAAAACAAAAGGCCCCCTCCAACTTTTTGTACAATTCCGACGAACTGTCTGTCGCTATAGGCGTATGGTCACTAAACGAATTGTCGTCAGGCGTATTGTCGCTGGGTGTATAATGACTAGGCGAATCGTCACTAATGTCGTGGATTCATGTAATGCATACATCATAGTCTTGTCTTTTTTATAGCTTCGCAAGCATTTGTTTTTTTTTCACAAACCAGGAAGCGAAAGGCAACCCTTTAATCAGTCTTTAACTGACCCCCCCCCCCCCGAGGGGTTGAGGTGGGAGGGGGGGGGGTTAGTTAAAGACGTTTTTGCGTGGGTTCATTACCACTGTAAAACGGTTGTTGATGCCTTCATTTTTACATACGTATAGCAAGGGAAGCAAAATTTTTGCCGGCTACTTGGGTATACTCTCTTTTTTAAGTTGATCGAAAACTAACTTTTACTTAAATCGGCTTCTATTTATGAAGCATTTCCAGTTATCAACACTGATTTGATTCCAATCTAGGAATCGATTTAAATCTAGGAATTTTCGGCAAAAAAAATAAGTTTGGGGGAGGGGGGGGGGGGTTGGCGTCCCCTCCCCCCCCCCCCCCAAGGAGGGCAGGGGAGGTCTCCGCACACCCTGGTCCATCACTTTATCTTTGAATTTCTTTGTCCTGATAATTAATGACGCCACCGGTTTTGAGTAAATTTGTCAAATTAACGAGTACACGAAAAAAGCCCAGCATAAGCATGTCTGGGGTGCCCCCTCCCCCCCCCCCCCTAGTGGGTAATGCCATGTGACAATGGGCCATAAAAGGTGATGGTGAGCTGTAATATCAAAATTAAAGACACGACATTAAGCATCATAGTTCTAAATGACACACCTCTATGGCGAATGATGCATAAGATTTGATTGAGTGCCAATTTGCTACCTGCATTGCACCTGCATTGCAAATCCCCCAAAGCCCCTGCGGTATTTCTTCGAGAGCTTATAGGGGCGGCGGGGGGGGGAGGGGGGTGGGGGGGGGTAATCACCCGCTTTCTTGGTCAAGGCAATTGTGTCTTGGCCCCCACCTCGCACCCATCAGACTAAACGCTATGCTGGTCCTCTGCCATCTGCCATGCAATGAGAGCAATTAAAATAACTACAGAATTTGAAAAAAAGTCTAATCCATCGCTAAAATGTGATCTTCTGGAAATTCTGTCTCAAGGTGAACAGACTAAATAAAAAAAGGTATGAGAAGATCAATGAATGATTTAAATGTGCTCATTTGTGTATTCAGATCACTTCATTTTGAAACATTTTTTGTTTACAAAAAGCCTTATAAATTAGTTTAACAAAGTCCCAGACTCAGTAGCTTCCTATATACTGGCGCGGTCTGAATATGACGTAAGCGCAAGAAGAATTTTTAAAGACCCTAGTCAAATCACCCCCACCCCCCCCCCCTCCCCCGACCTCCAAGGCAAAGTTTAGCACCGGAAGTAGGCTTCAGCAATAGTATATTAAATTGCGTATGATTCCAGTAAAAATCAGATTTCAGTGTTTAATATGTGAATGTCGTTTTAGGCACATCCCTGAATTTTTACCCCGGTGGTAATGAGGGGGGGGGGGCGGGGGCGGGGGGTGGGGATGGGGTGTTAAAAATATGCGAAACGAGACCTCTTGCAGCTGGGATACAGAGCCACAGATCTTGTAGAATAAAATTATGTTTAAAAAACGCCTCCTGTTTTGACAACTTTGGGCAATATTCTTGTATGGCAGGCCCCTCACACACTTGTCATCTAATGTCATCTAAAAGTGACAAAAGACACGCGTTTTCTGTAAACTTTCGTCACCAGTTCGAAAATATGCAAGGTCAAAGGGTCACGCAGGGAATCGATCGAATGCTAAATTTCTGTGTAGTTTCATAAATGGAAGATTTAAATTGTATTTAAATTGCACTACGTTGCCCAGTGAAACACATGAAATGACCTGTGTTTTTTGGTATGTTTGTTGGAAAACAAACTTGGCCTATAAAAAAAACCGAACAATAGATGCCAGGTGTCCAAATGACCGGACAGATGGGAACCCTTTGGCTATTTTCAATCAAGCAAAATTAAAACCTAATTCGCAACCTACTGTGCCGTCACCTGTATCTTAAACATGATCTGGGGGGGGGGGCGGCGGGGGGGGGGGGGGTGGCTGGGGGGGGGGGATAACGGTGTCATCTTACGTGGTCTTTGAGGTCATGTGGCAAAGACCATAATGAATCATCCAGTGACTGAATTCACACGTCACACAACCGCAAACACTACCCCACTCCCCACAAGAAGAGAGATGGGGGTGGGGGGGGGGGGTAAAGGTGGTCAGTTTTCAAAAAAATCTCCCTAAGTAACGAGTTCATCAGTCAATTTTTTTCCAACCGTCTTAATTGTTTTCGAATTTAGCGGAAGTGGGTGGGGGAGGAGGGGTTACAACCCCGCTTGATCCGACACTGACATATCACCGGCATGTGTTCATTTCAAAAAGCGGATTAATTTAGGATTTCTTTAGCTGCTGAATGCCAACCCTGCCTTGTTCTTTTCAGACTGCAGGTTAAAATCCGGCTTAACTAATCCGGGGGGGGGGGGGGTGGTGGGGGGGGCTAAATCCGTACTTTCCCATTCTGCGGATTTGCTCAGAATTAGTTTCGCACTGTGCATCAGAACGTGACGTTACACGTCATTGTTACGTCATTACGACATCGAACATGTTATGCCAAGCGAACCAAATGCGGTGAGCGTTCACATTCAGCTTGATGCATAGCAATGTGTATTGTCAAAAATACCAGAAAAACTCCTACCAAAAAAAAAAAAAAAAAAACACTGCCAGAGACAGTGTGTCCATTTATCCCTGAAGTCGCATAAACTGCAACGTTAAGGCAAAGCAAGCCCTGGTTTAAAAAATCCGAAAACCCGGGAAGAAATCAACTTTACTTTTAAAGTAAGATATCTCGACATAGCCCAGGCGATTCCTTCATATATCAATTAACTAGTTTTTCCCTTTAATACTTAATTGTACTTATTACTTGATACTTATTACTTGATACTTATTTCTTGATACTTATTACTTGATACTTATTACTTGATACTTATTACTTGATACTTATTACTTGATACTTATTACTTGATACTTATTACTTGATACTTATTACTTGATACTTATTTCTTGATACTTATTACTTGATACTTATTACTTGATACTTATTACTTGATACTTATTTCTTGATACTTATTACTTGATACTTATTACTTGATACTTATTACTTGATACTTGATAATACTTATTTGGAAAATCATCGTTGAAACACAATGCTACTAAAATTATTACTAAATGGATTATATTACAGACGGACGCTGTGACGTAGTTTTGTTACAGGAATAGATAACGGGGCGTTGGTTCGGCTTTCATTGGTCTTCAGCGTGTGCCAGAATCCAGTACAAATCACACACGCCTCATTATCGCAAGATACCACAAACACACATAATCATCCCTATTATTGTAGCATTTTGCGCTACCTTAGATACCCTCTTTGTAGCTATCAGCTACTTCCGTAATGTTACACCGTCTGCGTGTCACACAGCAACTTTCGTTACGCAAATACAAAACGAGTTTCGTCACGAGTTTCAGCACCACGTGGTCTTATACCTATGACGTGCGTGTGAATGTGGTGAGCGGTGTTTTATATGGAGTTAGAGAAAGCAAAACTAATCATTTCTTTATAGAGGAAGCATTGTCTGTCACTCGGTGTGTGCTAAAATCAGCATTAGAAGAATTGTGCGGCCACAGGCTATTGGCTCAGCCCGCAGTGGTCCCAGATAACAACAAAAAAGCTAGGCAATATGTTAAAAAATGTTCGGAATATAAATTGAGTACAGAGTACAGCATTGCATTTAAAACCCGGAATAAAAATCAAGCATCTCTCTTTTTGAAATAACATTAGAGAATAGTTGATGATTTTTTTTATTCGCCATTATTTTCTACAACCAATAATATTCTAGATTTCTTTATCAGTTTTAACACTCAACCCATTTATTAAAAAATAATATTGCATTGCTCTATGTGATACTAAAATAGGAGGAAAAATGTGTGAGAAAATTGAAGTTCCAGAAAACGTAGATTAGTGCTTTATGTATGCAGCTGGTTAAATGTACAGTATACTTGAGAACATAAAAGTGAAATATACGATCTGAACGACCGATATGATTGCGCTATAATGCCCCTGTACACCCCCGATGCACTGTAGATTACACCCGCTGTCATGCACTCCATTATAAAATTGCTATGTGCATTTTCAAATGGGATGACGATAATGAACGAAGATAAACTATAGATGATAAAAAATATCTTTTAATCAATCGTATTTGCCCGTAAAATCCAAACCACTCGGCTTAACACTTGCCAAAAAAAAAAATAATAATAAAAAATAGAAAAAGGAACACCAGGAATGAATCTCAAAGTGATAATTTATTTTGCAAAATCCGAGCATTATGTATATCTGTCATTATTAAAAACCCTTACGTTTTAACTTCTATCTTTCCGTTTTTGATAAGCGGTGAACTCGAGTATGCACGCGGCACTGTTATTTGAGCATATTAACTTACCACTAGGTTGACATCCGGTCTAGGACATGGCTGTTTTCCGTAGCTAAAATTGGCCAACATGGTCAAACCTCGGGTCCGGACAACCTCGATAAACCGAACAACTCGCTAAGCCGGACACCTCACTAAACAGGGCAACCTCGGCAAATCAAACTCGATAAACCGGACAATTCACAGAACCGGGCAGATATTTAGTTCTTTTTTATTTTTTTTTATTTAATTTTATTATAAAGGAACGCCATGAAACCGGAGACACCATTGTTCCGGAGCCACAGACTTCACTGTTTTAAGAATCCCAACATGAACCACAGAACATATTTGACACGGCTGAAAGTGGGTTTAAGTTTCGGTCTTTGTTTGAGGTCAAGGATGAGTAGATCAGAAAACGGTGTTGGAGACTGAGTGGGAGATTGCAGGGGGTATGATCTGAGTTAGTGATTAATGAAACGTCATGGGAATCCAGCGATTAACGAAACGTCATGGGAATCCAGGTTTTATATGAGAAGTAAAATGTCCTAAAAGCACCGGAAGTGATCACAGCGGATGACAATTCATTTTCGTTCACATGAAGCAACAAGGTACATTTCAATGCGTAACTAGAGCCTCATTTCGCTAGCGAAATGTAAAACACTTGGCAAAAATTAAAACGCGAAAATACTTCCTTCAATGGGTTATTTCTTGAATAATATATTGCAAACAACACAGCTTGATTACGTCTTATAAGCCGAGTAGTGTTTGGTTTTTGTTGGCTTAAGGTTTTATTGACTGCGCAGGCATACGCCGTGTTATCTATTTACGCAGTGAGAGCTCGCACAAAGCTGAGCAATTGTGTGTTCTGTACTGCGCGTTACATGCACCGCAATTACTTGCCAAAATACACTCTTTTCACATGGCGTTTTAAACAAGAAAACGAAATCGAAGGCGAGAATAAAAAGTGTCATGCACACGTTCATATCAAGTTGTACCTAAGTGCCAAGTTTCGTGACCCCAGGGCCCGTAGTGCCAGTGAAGGAGATAACACAAGAAATCCGACCACTGTCAAGAAAAAAAGATACCAACGGCTGCTCGCACAAATTCATATAGCCCTTGCAAGCCAAAGGCTTGTCAAGTGCTAAAATATTCGCTAAAACAATCAAGTTCATTTGGGTGTGGAGACGCAAATCTTTACACAGATTGCATGTTTTTATGTAGTTGGGGTGGGTGGGGGACGGGGGGGGGGGGGGGGTTCCCTGGGGATTGCAGACATCTAAAGGGCCTTTACTTCGCAGTTGACAAAAAGAGGGTGGATTTTCTTGGATGTCCCTACGAACTCGTCACCGGACAAGTGGTCACCGAACAACTGGCTACCGAACAACCGGACACCGGACAAGTAGTCACCGAACGACTGGCTACCGGACAACCGGGCACCGGACAAGTGGTCACCGGATAGATAGCGGACTACTGGCAGTCAGACAGCCTGTATAACAGTACACCTTGACCCCTGTACAGCTCCTCCCCAGAGGGCAAGATATATAGATATATAGATTAGGCCCGGATTTTCTCATGTGAAAAAAATATAGTGCTAATAGTGTGTGATGATATTGCGTAAAAGTGTGGAAAACGAGGGGCCCTCAATAAATCGGATACCCCGCTAAACCGGACAAATTAGCCCACTGCCGTCGCTCTCTGGTTTTTATAACGTTTCATGCACTCTTGGAGGGGATATAGTTCATCGAACAAGTTCTTCTGACCCCTTGCAGTCCTTTGGAGTTCCTCGGAGCCCTTCGCAGTTTTTTGGAGTTCTTCGGAGTTCTTCGAGTCCTTCGGAATCCCTCGGAGTTCTTCTGAGTGTTGGATGAAGGTAGAAGTGGTTGTTGTGTTTGTCTGTTTTATTGTGTTTCTGTGAAGGTGAAGAAACGTTAAAATTTTCTGTCTTCGCATAACTGGAACCAAATTATACCACTGCAGAACCCCTTATTGTCCTCCATGTTTAAAAATTGTGTGGTTAAACGAGTAGCTTTAAGGACGCCATTTTTTATTGATATCTCTCACATCCATATTCGTGATCCATGTACTTAAATTTTCGAGATCTATACCTGTTTGCGGACAAACTGTGTAACTCCTTAATTCAGACAAAGTTTTTAAATCGTGTATAATTTCCCATTGATTTCTGTATAAAAACAAACTGAATAATTCATGCAATTGAATTGAATCTTTTAAAATCATCAGAATAAATAAGCTTGAAAACAGCATTTAATATAAACATCGTTGTTTGTGAATTGAATAGAATAACTCAACACAAAAGAATGCTATAAACCTCCCCACCCCCACCCACCCCGCCCCCAGTACAATTAAATAACTTTACATTCGCATCGAGCACATTTAAGATATCCGAAAGATTGGTTCTTCACAATGATTTTTCCTTGACCCAAAACTTTAAAACTGGAAAATCCATTATCAAGAAATGTATACCTCTACTTCCCGGGTATTTAACATACCTCTCCTTTTGTAAAACGATGATTTTCAAGATATTCTTCACTTCCTTCAAGATGTATTAAGTTTCAATGGACTCGTCTTTCGACAAAAATATTTTATTTCAAGAGGCTAATTTTCGATATGCACTTGAGTATTTTTTAAAATGTCTGAAAGCTTATACCTGTGAACAAAGGAGTTTTGTAATCATTTTAGCATACCCGTGTCATATTGCATATTGTACATATAGAAATAGTACATATTATTGTGAAATTAACCTCACGGGAAAGAAATGAACATTTTTATTACTTATTTATAAACTGAAGTACAAAAAAAAAAACAGCCCAAATTTTACTGAAATAGTTGAAATGTCGCCAACAGCAAAATGCCTTGTAAACTATTTGAATCTGAACTGAATTTTGAATCGTGAGTTCGCTTCAGATTTAGTTATATCCCAGTTTTCTGGTAAAAAGCATAATAATAATAATAATGGTAGAAATATTTAAAAAAATTAACAAAATGAAATAATAAATAAAATTAAATAAATAAAATAAAATACAAGAAAGAATAAAAAAAGAAGACTTCCTGTTTCGTTATTGCTCGCTCATGCTCTAGAATGCACGCACTGCAGATCCGAACTAAATATATCCCAATAATAGGCAAAAAAAAATAAACAAACAAACAAATGCCGTATCCACTCATTATCCGAACAGAGGGGAGGGGTTGGGATAGGGGTGGGGGAGGTGTGGAAATATATCGCAATAACAGGCAAAGACTTCTTGAAAGACAACTGGGCCAGGAATAATTGAGTTCGTTCGGGCGACGCCATTACAATGCTCCAGTAACGCATGGTGGCAGCACTGCTCGTGCAGAAATAAACAAATGTATTTTGACATTTTGCCTCGGCTTTTAAGAATAAGCTCACGTCCTTAAGTTACAGCAGTCTTTATAAAAAAAATACTTCAACACCAAGAGGTTGCAAAAAATTCCTCAACACAGCCGTTCTCCTGCATATCCTTAAGTGGAAGGGGGAGGGGAAGGGGGTAGGGGTGAGAAAATGTTAACACGAGTGTTTGAATAATATTTAAATGAAATTTTAACATTTTAACTTTTGAAGTAGGACTTGAGATTTAAATATACGCAGCTGTTTTCACAGTTTGTTAAATTCCAAGTGTCCATACCAATCTTGTTTACTGGACCGTGCACAAAAACACACGTGGAATTTCTTCCCACGTCTGCTGATTGAGAGGGAAAAATTGTTTCACACCGACATAAAAAACTGTTTGGAAATTCGGCAGTGAATAAAAGTGTCACTTCTTAACTGACATACCTTCTCTACCAAGAAAATTGTTTTTAAGCCATTCTTAAATCAGGTTTAAAATTATTCATATTTTTAGAAATGGTGGTGACACCGTATTTTGACACTCACTAAGCTCGATATTCTACTGAAATCATAATTTTTTTGGATTCCATGTTCCTTTATTACACACTGTGTATTAGATGAGGCTTAAGCTTAGCTCAAGAAAAAAGTAATATTAGTGTCCAAGGAAACTGTGCACAGTTTACTTCATATCGATTGATTTGTCGGAATTAGAAAACTCTCAGCATGGTGGAGGGACGGTGTTGTTACAAAAGACATAAGTTTGATAATTTTTTATTTTTTTCTTTCTTTCTTTCTTTTTTCCTTTTTATATAGCCTAGAACGACCGAATCGAATTTATAGTCGTTGTTAACAAACGGTTAATTAACTTTTTGACTGTTCAGCTTCTTACGTATGAGATGTTTTTTGTTCCGCCGACCCACCGTGGCCGTTTCCACAGAAGTTAACTGTGCAGTTAAAGTTAATTGTGCAGTTCATTAATTCCGCCAACCGCTTCGTTAGCAACCAGAGTATCCCAATTCAAATGCGCACAATTGATCTATTTAACAAACTAAAAATTCACCTAGAATTGTTTGCCAGATACAACTAGGAATGCAGTTAACTGTGCAGTTAACTTTTATGAATACCAGGGCTGGGAATTTTGCGAAAACAGTAGTCTTACTGAAATACTTAGGTTACTTTTATCGCCTTCCGTTTAGAGTTGATACATAACAGAATTTTTTTTCTCCAGAGGTCAGCTCTTATTTACCAACGTTTGCAGCAGGAAACGCTTATAATAAAACAGTAGTCGTGCATAAGATATCCGATGACCTTTCAGCTAGGCTATTAACAAGTTAAAACTCACTAATTTAACTCCGAAAGAAGGTATAAAGTAAAACGGTTTGGCTGAAATTTTCCCTTGTTCACTGAGACCTGCAGTCAAAAAAACCAAAAAAAAAAAAACAAAAAAAAAACAAAAACAAAAAAAAAAAAGAAACAAAGAAATGCCGTATCCACCCGCCTCTCCCTCTCTCCCTCCTCCCTCCGCCTTCCCTAACCCCCACCCAAGAAAACAGACCATCAGGCCAAATGCGAAGACCATGCCTACAGCCCCTGGAAAATGTTTACGAGCTGTACAGTGGCACCCTAACTCCCTCCCACCCTAATAATAATAATAATAATAATAATAATAATGTTAATAATAATGTTAATAATAATAATAATAATAATAATAATAATAATAATAATAATAATAATAATAATAATAATAATAATAATAATGATAATGATAATGATAATGATAATGATAATAATAATAATAATAATAATAATAATAATAATAATAATAATAATAATAATAATAATAATAATAATAATAATAATAATAATAATAATAATAATAATAATAATAATAATAATAATAAAATGATAATGCTTATATTAATAATATAAATAAATAAATAAATAAAAAATATGCACAAACAAAAAATAGCAATGGTAGTAGGATTCTTGCATCCGAAGGCTTATTTCTGTGTTCCCAAGGCACTAAGGTAAAAAATAGTCGCAAATACGGGCTACTCTTATATTAAGGTTTAAGGCGTATGTATGTATGTGACATGTTTAAGCCGTGTGTCAGAAGCAACCATAAAGTCTGGGTCCCTTTTTTTGTTGTTGTTTTTGTTGTTGTTGTTGTTGTTGTTGTTTAAAGAACAGTTCAGATTAGCTTTCTCTATGCTAAAACACACACAACTGTAATAGCCTGGAAAGTTGAAAGTCAAGTTAGCAATGCAAATTAAACATTTAAACAGGAATGGAAATTTGTACCTATTAACGTCGACCTCACTGTAGCAAACTACTTTGCATAACATTCCTAGACAGCCTGGCTACTTTTACAATTTCATTAACTTGGTAAACAGGCTAAAAATAGAATGGCTGCGGCGAAATTCCTCCGATGTGATAGCGATGTTATACTGATGTTAGACTGATGTTATATTGATGTTCTGTATGGACGTGCCTGAAAGGTTTTGAATCATTATTCGTGACCTGACGTGTAAATAATTTATTATATATTCTAAATATGGTTTGTAAAATGGCTATTTGCTAATCTCCGCATTTTACATAATAAATATAAGGAATACTGGATCGAACATTTATTATATTATTTTATTAGAAACATTACCTTAATTAATGCAAACGTTGATGTCTACTGACCAGCCCCCCCCCCCCTTCTCCCACTCACCCACAGCCCGATTATTGCAATGTCCTTTTTCTCCCACCCCCAATAAAAGAAACACCCATATCCCCACCAACCCCCAACCCCACCCCCACCCCCCGGCACTTTAGAAGCTGAAAACACGTGCACGTCTTGACCTTAGTGTGGTAACAACTCAGTCTGTTGATACAGACTAACCTACACTAACCAGTGCGGATTACTTCAATCCCACTTTTCTTCTACACTACAACGCTTCATTTCACTAAGTAAAACAAAACCCCGATTTAAAAAAGTTCTTGTGTAGATACATCACGTAAAAAACGCGTACAAAATGCATTTGTAATTTCAAATATGTTCATTGCGGTCAGTTAAATTTATGCTTCTACTTCCTTTAACAACAACTTATTTGCCATTATCGATTACTGCTCAATTAAACCATATTTCCTTGTTTTAATTTTAAAAAATAAATTAATTAATTAAAAAATAAATTAAAAATTAGTAAGATTTCAACATTCAAGTTATTCTCATTATTTGTTGCAGCATTTACATTGTAAAAATTTGCAGGACAGCGTAAATATGCAATCAGAATATTTCAATGCTAGTCCATCTGTGTTACTGGCTTCGAAGAACTAGAGGAATATATGCAGGATTTTATGTGTAAAATACGTGACAAAAATAATGAGTTTAGCAGAATATTTCCGACATTTCAGCTTGTGTCCATTTAATGATTGGCTCCGAACTGGATACTTTTTTCGATAACGCTCCATTACTTAAATGATAGTTAGTGCACGCATCCATCTGTGCCACCCACCGCACGTCACGGAACGGTCGCATGACGTACGGGGACGCTGCACCCGGCTGCGAATGTGAAGTGTTCCCTTTGGCACTGCTGCTGGAATTGCCTTGTGTAGTGTTCGTGTGCACACCATTCCAAGCCTGAACTGGGCTTGCCCTGAATCCGTCGGGGGCACAGGACCAGGATTTGGAGCGGTTAGCATACGTTTGCCGTTTCTGGTCATTGAACCGTGCTATGTAATCACGCATTCTTTGAGTCGCTTCCGTTGACTGGGCTTTATCCTGAGCCAAGTGCTCTACCGATTGACGCGATAATGCTGTCCCTTCAACACCTTCAGACGACTTGTCTCTGGATCCATTCCGGATCATTTGCTTGACATTGACTGACTTCCGCTGGCCGAACATATGATCCTGATTTGGCGTAAATACGCTTAAGTTCGTGCCCTTAAGCAGAGCCGATTCTGACTGTGAACGCTGTTTATGATGGGCCAAAAATTGCTTTTGTTTGGCACCGAATTCTGTACGAGTTACACACACCTTCTCAACTTTAGAACCATCCCTGATAGGATTGTGCAACACTTTTTTATTCGTCAGGTCATTTGTTGACAAATAATTATCATGCGATTGCTCAAGCAATATATTTGATTCTTTAATTGATCCCTTTTTGAGTTCAATTGACTTAGCTGATTTTGACGCATCGTTTGAATTGGGTGCTATATTAGGTGTGCTATTGGGTGCACTATTTTTCGTGTTTCTTGGCGTACTATTTTCCGTGTTTCTTGGCGTATTATTTTCTGTGTTTCTTGGCGTACTATTTTCTGTGTTTCTTGGCGTATTATTTTCTGTGTTTCTTGGCGTATTATTTTCTGTGTTTCTTGGCGTACTATTTTCTGTGTTTCTTGGCGTATTATTTTCTGTGTTTCTTGGCGTACTATTTTCTGTGTTTCTTGGCGTACTATTTTCTGTGTTTCTTGGCGTATTATTTTCTGTGTTTCTTGGCGTATTATTTTCTGTATTTTTAGGTGTACCTTGTGTCTTTGGTATGCGCCGTCGCAAAATGCTAGAGTCATGAGGTAAATCTTGCAATAAATTACTATAATTATCCAACACATCGCCAAGAGTATACGAGTGAAATTTGTTCATGAGTAAGAGGTCAGTTTTGGACGGGCGATTTTTACTCGACCCTAGCACTTGGCCATATTTGGCCATGGCGTGAGCATCCTTGTTTGTGAGACCGCGATCCCGGGGAGGTAATTGGGGTGGGTCCTTTTCAGGGGGAAAATCACTCACGTCTTTTATGCTAGCGTAGACGTGTTTCGTCGATTTATACGTCGCGAATTGATTTTGCCGCGTTTCCATAAGAATCGATTGTGCCACATCAATGTTTAAATATTCGGCGCTTTTGGCCGTGACACCGGGTTCAAGATGGCGTGGGGTTGGAAACGACTTCCGGTTCCTGTTCATATAAATACTGTCTTCAAGTTTGGAGGCAACAAAAGCGGCTGTGTACTCGACCCTATCGTAAGGCAATCTGTGCGTCGTAGTGTCCTTCAGGACACTCATCGCCTGACACTGTGGACGCTCACATTCAAAATGCGACGGGCTGCTACAGTTACATTGCGAGCAACAAGACAAAAAACTGTCCCTTCCCGAATCCGACGACGTTCCATTAGGACTGAGCTGAGAGGAACGAGGAACATCGTCTTCATCGTCAACAATCTGTTCCTTCCCTTGGTTACTGGTATCCTTATTTTTCATTATTCCATTTTCGGGTTTAGGGTGGATCACAATATCTTCGATTTTCCTCAACGGGTAGGGGGATGGTGGATCAACGAATTCGTCCGGTTTATCCAATTTAAAGGTGACAGTTTTCTTCACCGATGACGCACGGCGAATTGCCTTATTGCGTTCGCGTTTGAAATTATCAGCCACTTCCCGTATCGTTGGTTTTACTTCACATACGGCCACGTTTGGTTTCTTGCCTTTATCCGCACTTTGCGACGCGGTATCGGATTGATCGGATTGATCCGAATGGCTGGACACACGTGTTTCGTGATGCTCGGTATTTTCCGCCGCATCGCATCCTCCAGTGCTATCAGCGACGGCATCGGTATAAGTTACTGCCATAGCGTCTCTCATTTCACGCCCACTGAGCTCGTAATGGTCTTTACCAGTGGGCGTACTATTTGCATCCACTGGGTTACTATTGCGCTCTTTCAATAGGAAATCCGTGGGAAGGGGCGTGGTGAACATTCGCCTACGCCTCTCCACATCACTGCCTATTGATGCATCGCAAGCGTCAAACTCATTACCACAGCACGTGCTGCTATCCTGTACCACATCCCCCTCCCCACCACCCCGACCATCCCCACCATCCCCAGCAACATTCGAGCAATGCGCAAATTGATATCCAACCGTGCACGAATCATCAACGGTGAACTGGGCGGGCAGAACACGACTGGAAGCCCCCGTCGACTCACTCTTTAATTCGTCCAGCTTGTGATCGTAATTAGAAGCACTCCGCGAACGTCTGCATAACTTCTCACCTTGTGAACGGTGGCGAAATTTGAATTTCCAGGGAAAATGATCAAAGTTCAATTTTTCCTTTGGTGGCAATTTCACAATATTTTCATACACAGGTTCATCATTATCTAGTTTCGTTTCACTGCACGATTTTAACTTCGGTTTCATTTTGTCACTAGTTATTTCCCTCTATTGATTTTAAGTCATGTATTTTTTAAGGTAACACAGAGAATGGTTTAATGTGTGGTTGAAACAGACGTGACATTTTACGTGTCCAAACAATGTAGATATATGCACTTAAGCGATTGCATTAGGCCTTACTCAAATATTATGTCTTTCTCTTGAGTTTAGTCAGATCAAACACAGATGTAAGGCCGTTTATTAACAGGTCTGTTTTGGATACATTTAACAGAACGGACCTAAGTAAAGAAAAAAAAAAACTAGTTAAGTAGATGGGTCAAGTTTGTGCGGATTTATTATTTGGCAAAAAATCATTCATATTAGTCTTTTTTCATGTCTAAATAGTGGCCAAATGCAAGCTACTTTATCCGTCTTTGTGTTTGAATGAGTCCCATTGGTGTTAATTCCACGTGTAATTAGCAAAAAAATTGGTCATATCCACACGTCTTCTCGGCTCCCGTAGTGTTCGTATATTTTTTTTTTGTTTACTGAACAAGCGCAGAGAAAATAATCCTGGTGCTTTCTCTGTCCTTAAAGCGACCAAATGAAGAAACATGCTTGAAGAACGTTCCTAGCCACTCGTGCCTCTTTGCTAAATATACTGCAGTTTACAGTAAGGGTGCCAAAATATATAGCAATTATCCTGCTTTATCCCACTATAATTGTCATACTACACCCATTGTTGTTAGCACAAAAGGCTTGTAATTGCGCCATGGGTCCCTTCTAAAAAAAGCTGTTACCATTGCTTGTGCGTGCTCTTGCTCGAATAACATTGTCATCTGAAAAAAAAAAACAATTACTGTAGTTAATACGCGATATTTGATAGCACACTTGAAACGTAAAACTCTGGAAAATACGTGCTGTTTTCGTAGATGGATGTTGGCCTTGAAAAATATCCAAAATTGTGAAATCTTTATAAACGGAAAATATCTACCTAAATATTAATGCACTGTTGAAGTGTTAGAATGTACGTGCTTTTAATAGATAACAATCTGAGGCCGTATTCAGCAAAAAAAAGTTAACTGCACAGTTAACCGATACCCAAAAACAGAGAGAAACAGGAAACTCCTGCAAATCGTATTCTGGTGTACTTTGTTCACTGAGTAAAGGCTCTTTTATAACTATAGAAGTTTCTACGGACTGCCGAAACAGTTAACGACATTATTTAATTGTACAGTTAGCGTTTTTTAATACAGCCCCAAATAAAATTATTGAACCGTATTCATAGAGTATAGACCTGCTCACGTGATCTGCTTTAACTGCTTATGTTAAAGCCAATGCATTGGAATTACGAATACAGTTTCAATTTATTCCAGCTGAGTTCTTTTCTCGCTGATATCGGAATACCGAATTACCACCAATGAGGAAAACAGCGTTTAAACGTGCTTTGAAAATAAAAATGTCAGATACGTTGTCTCACACACTGAAACTACGTGGTCTAACACACTAGAACTACATGGTTTAATACACTGGAAGTACGTGGACTAGCACACTGAAACTAACGCACTGGAACTACGTGGTTTAATACACTAGAACTACGTGGTCTAACACACTGAAACTACGTGGTCTAACACACTGGAAGTACATGGTCTAAAACACTGAAACTACGTGGTCTAACACACTGGAAGAACGTGGTCTAATACACTGAAACTACGTGGTCTAACACACTGGAAGAACGTGGTCTAACACACTGAAACTACGTGGTCTAACACACTGGACTACGTGGTCTAATACACTGGAACTACGTGGTCTAATGCAAAGGAACTACGTGGAATAACACACTGGAAGTACGTGGTCTAACACACTGGAAGCACGAGGTCTAACACGCTGAAACTACGCGGTCTAACACACTGGAACTATGTGGTCTAATACACTGAAACTTCGTGGTCTAACACACTGGAACTACATGGTCTAAAACACTGAAACTACGTGGTCTAACACACTGGAACTACGTGGTCTAACACACTGAAACTACATGGTTTAACATACTGGAAGTACGTGGTCTAACACACTGGAACTATGTGGTCTAACACACTGAAACTACGGGGTCTAACACACTGGAATTACGTGGTCTAGCACATTGAAACTACGTGGTCTAACACATTGGAAGAACGTGGTCTAATACACTGGAACTATGTGGTCTAACACACTGAAACTACGGGTCTAACACACTGGAACTACGCGGCCTAACACTCTGAAAGTACGTGGTCTAACACACTGGAACTATGTTGTCTAACACACTGGAACTATGTGGTCTAATACACTGAAACTTCGTGGTCTACAAACTGGAACTACGTCGTCTAACACACTGAAACTACGTGGTCTAACACACTGAAATTACGTGGTCTAACACACTGAAACTTCGAGGTGTAACACACTGGAATTACGTGGTCTAATACACTGGAACTACGTGGTCTAACACACTGAAACTACGGGGTGTAACCGTGTAACACACTGGAACTACGCGGCCTAATTCTCTGAAAGTACGTGGTCTAACACACTGGAACTATGTGGTCTAATACACTTAAACTACGTGGTCTAATACACTGGAACAACGTTATCTTGCACACTGGAACTAAGTGGATAGGATACCTTGGCCTCACTCTAGGATAACTTGGCCCCCTATGGAAGTCGGGGTGGGGGGGGGGGAATATCCCGGTACACAAGAAATAAAACCACTTTAAAGTACACCCATTACAAATTATTCCCGCTGTCGATACTTTATTTACGTTACCTTGTCATTTCATTCTACCTTAAGTCACACAAATACCGTTGTGCCGCAGTTCCATTTTTGTGTGAAGGCGTTGCCTCATACAAGCGTATATTTTTATGCACACATTTTATAAGGTAAACATCCTCACTTTCTCATGTGCAATTTTTCTTCCTGTCATTTAAAATAGAAATTATGTGACTACTTATTGTTGAGGAATGTGCTTCGATGTCTAATGCAGGAAACGCACAGCAACAAATTGTCAGTGATTGGACAGGAAAAAACCTATTTACTTGTCAAAAACTACACATGCAAATTTCCTCTTTAAGGGCTCTTCACTTTTCTTCTTGGCTCTTTAAATTTCAACCTTTGCCGTCATGCAATTCCCTCAGATTTTTTCTTATATTATTGGTGAAAAAACATATAAATCTGAAGGGATTTATTTACAGTTTTCTTGTCTTGAGAACATTTAAATATAATTTCCTTAATTACGATTGTTGTCTGAAATGCCACTATTTGAGGAACCTGGAAACTTGGTCTCTAAATGTGACCGTTTTTTCCCTCAAACTCATTACTATTTTTTTCACCTTTTTTCCTGTCTAGTTTTTGTTTTTCTCTCACTTTTTGTGTCTTCCATAAAATTTCTACAAGACATATTGATTTAGGAATACGCAATTTAGTAAAAAGAACAAAAAGAAAAAAAAAAACAAAAAAAAAAAACAAAAAAAAAAAAACAAAGAAAAAACAAAGAAAAAAAAAAGAAACAAAAAAAAAAAAAAAAAAAACAATTGCCTGCTGTCAAGGTTGCTGGGAGTTCTGAGTCCTGTAGTCATTTGGGCAATATGTTACCCTTATGTCTGCGAATGCGTGTGACATTGTAAGCGCTTCGAGGGGGGGGGGCGAGGGTGGGGGCGGGGGGGCGGAGCATACAACATATGCGTATAACATGTGATTGAGTGTGTATGCATGGTGTATAAATGTGTCGTGCGTATGTGTCTGTGTGTGTCTGTGTGTGTGTGTGTCTGTGTGTCTGTGTGTGTGTCTGTGTGTGTGTGTGTGTCTGTGTGTCTGTGTGTGTGTCTGTGTCTGTGTGTGTCTGTGTGTCTGTGTGTGTGTCTGTGTGTGTGTGTGTCTGTGTGTCTGTGTGTGTGTCTGTGTCTGTGTGTGTCTGTGTGTCTGTGTGTGTGTCTGTGTCTGTGTGTGTCTGTGTGTGGGCCTGTACCAATGTGGCATCCTTTAGTGTAAAATAGTAAGGAATAATTAATAAAAATGGCATAAGTATGAAGAGAGAATCCGCAAACATCGTTGCAATTGACCTTTAGAGGTCAGCATCAATTAGTTTAAAACTTATTTCTTCGACTTTCCGAGAAATAGACCGATTTTGAGCTCAAGCTGGCTTCATGTAATTATCTTTGGGGTCTTGACCTTTCCCACCAAGGTCAAGAGCAAGAAACCGGAAGTGGACCATTATCTCGAAAATCGTCAGAGATAGAACGAATTGAGACTAGTTTCGAATCTTTACGCCAAAGAAACATCACGTGAGATGTACATCTGTGAAGCTGAACTTCTTCGTCAAGTCCCAAGAATCGAAATTTCAATCAACTTCCTGTAAATAAACATCAGTGAATTTGATTGTTTCTAGATGTCGTTAAAAGACAAGTTGGGTCAATTGGAATTCGGTCTAGTTAATTTAGAAGTTAATTGTGTTATACGCAATGATCCAGCAATGTATTTAGTTCAATTAATTAATTATTATTAGTTATTTATAAGATCCTGTAGTAGTACATTCTGCAGCTGTGGAATATTTCACTTCCGGTTTTCCGTTAGTAAACATTGACAAAGAAAGTTTCAATCGCCTAAAATAATGACATATTCGCAAACCCTGTGCGGATAGGAAAAAATCGATCAGTTAGATCAATCACATTCAGTTATATGCTCCTTGCTCAAGCAAACCAATTTATTTTAAAGGTGCCAAGAATTCCTTATTTTATAATTTTTTATTATTATTTTGGGGAGGGAGTCAGATCGGAAATCGATCTAGTTAAAATGAACTTTTTTAGTGCTTGCTACTCACCCATAATTTAATGTACTAATAAGAAGACACCTGAAAGAATTTGCGGAATTTTGATTTATACTGTTGTCATGCGGCAACACGTCATAAATGATTTATCTCAGACTATTTTCATTCAAATGCCACGCTTATTTGTTTACTCGGAAGCTTCAGTCATGATATAAATTAAGTTTGTATGTGCTTCATCAACAACACGTCTGGAAAATCAAGACCCAAACAAATGTTTTGATGTTTTCTTTTAAGAACCAAAAATACTAATTATATTCCAATAAGTGCCAAATCCGCAGAAGGTACTGATTTAGAAAAGGCGGGAAGGAGGGTGTAGCCTGTCTGATTCCACTCTAGGTTTTTTATGTAAATCTGAAAAGTCGCAAGACTCGGAGAATATTTCCTCGGGTCGGTTCACAACAATGGCGTTATACAACAATAAAGCTATACAACAACGACGCTGTGCAACAACGACGCTATACAACAACGAAGCTGTACAACAAAAAAGCTATACAACAACAACGCTATACAACAACGACGCTTTACAACAACGACGCTATACAACAACTACGCTATGCAACAACGAAGCCATACAACAACGAAGCTATACAACAACGAAGCCATACAACAACGACGCCATACAACAACGAAACGATACAACAACGACCCAGCAGGCAAAAGACGTAAAATATGGTCTGAAAAAGGTCTAAATATGGTCGCGACGTGATTCAGACCAAATCAAGACATTTAAAAAATCCCAAAAAGGTCCAATTCTGGTCGCGACATAATTGAGACCATATATGGATATTCGACAAGTCCAAAAAGGTCCTATTTTGGTCACATCGTAAAAAGGTCACAAAATAAGCTCTGCAATCCAAAGTTGCCTTCCTTGCTTTTTTCATCCAATAATTAATAAATGTTTTCAGTTCTAACGCCAGTAAAAACAAGATTTTAAAAGGTTACAGATCGAAATTGCTTAAAATACGCCAAGTGTTAGTATTTCCAGTTTGGTTAAATATATATTAGCGGGACGACATATATTTGCATATTTTTCATTTTTTCTTATGAATATATTTGAATTATTGGGCAATTTTGATTGAAAGTCAATATTTGAGATAAATCACGCGTAAAGTAAAAAATAAATAATCTTTAGATATATAATATTATTTGTCAAGTCTCGATAGGTCTCGATAATGCCTATTTTTTACAATATATAATATATACAAGAGAAAAGTAATAAAACTAAAAATCTATTAAAACAACAAAACGCTCGCAAAATATTGGAGTGCAAATGATATTCCGATATATTAATTTTTTACAACAATATATATATATATATACATATATATATATATATATATATATATATATATATATATATATATATATATATATATATATATATATATCTGTGTGTGTGTTTTATAAGTATTATTTTCCGCGGAATCCGAGTAGGCCTCCGAAAAAGGTGTTATCCACAATAATCCCAACAGTAGAGGTTGGCTGTTTAACAACAACGCATCTGTAACAGACATATCTCATCAGAGGTCAGCTGGTTTATAACAACGTTGTCCGGTTGAACACAAGGCGGTTTATTTATAATCATGGATTCAATTTTTTGCTGTATTTTAAAGAAATTGGGATTTAAATATCAATTTAAAAGGTAAGGTTTATTACTGGTTTTAATATAAATGATTTGATTTGTTTGCTGATTATGTCGTGTAAAGTGTATTTTGAAATCAGTGCTCTAAATGGGCGATAATATGTGATTGTAGGAAATCGGCAAAATAAAATATTTCTCTGACGGTTTTGTTTTACCTGACAGGTTTGTCAACAGTTTTGTCGGACAGTTTTGTTGAGGCGAAGTAAATGGCAAAATTATAATACGTTTCAACAGCAGTGATATTACCGGTATAAGCCAGATCACTTTTTTATGATGTTCCGAATAAAATGCACAACAATTCTGCGTTTCGATTACAAACTATAACCTGGTATAAAAATGAAAGAAATGGTAGAGAGAATTCGCCTAAATATCAAAGTTCTCTTACACCAAAGAGCATGCAATTTTAAAATTTATAAAAAGGTTTAGCAAATAGTTTTAAGTTCCAATTTCTTTTATGTTCCGTGTATGAACTGCTTTTGTTATAATTCTTCTATTGTTTCTTTCATTTGCAGTTGCAGTCGAAATTCAAAATTTTTTCGAATTTTATTCGAAACACCCGCAGCGTGATAAGGCTTATTACGTATATTTCAGGGTTTCCTACGGCTTTCCGTCCGTCTACGTGGTGTACTGGGCCTGTCAAATGAATGTCAGGAGGCTTTGATATCGGTAAATAAAATAACTTTACGTGATTTGGTATTGATCTGTTGCAATAAACAAAATGTTGGTGTTAGTATATTCACTCCAATGCCTTATTGCTTAATGGGATTTATGAGAAATTATTCAGTAATAAATTACTTTTATTGGTGTAAATCTAATCACAGATTCTGTCGCATTATTTAACTGGACTGACAGTGACAAATTACTTAAATTGAATGGTTTTTGTTGTTTATTTAAAGTGCATGTCAAGCGATTTAAATTGAATATATGTATTCATTAATTTATATTTTTTATACAGTTTCAACGTTCATTTGGGAGAAATAAAGAAATCCGCCTGTTTGAAGTACGCACTTCCACAGTGAAACAATGAACTCTAAAGATAGTTCGGACCACCAAGAGCCTCCTTTGTTGTTCAGCGCGCTTTACGTGATTGGGTGCGCTTTCTTCACTGCAATTTGTGATTCAGCGCTTTTCCGCAGCGCACTTTGTGATTTAGTGCGCATTTAGTAGGACAGCAACGTGCATTTTTTATGTATTTGCGTGTTTGGGTAAAATAATGATGATTCAGGTTAGCTTCAAGGACAACATTTTTATTGCTAAAGCGTTATTGTGATTATGTATTCAATGCGTTCATTTTATAATGAAGCAATACAATTGTATAGAGCAACAATATTGCATTTTTCTTGTGTTTAATCTAGTTTGATTCCCCAAACAGACGTCTATGAAATTCCAGATGTCGTAAATACGTCCGAAAACGACGTCTTTTCACGTCCCACAAAAGACGTCCTTTTTTGTTGCAAAATCGACCTTTTATAGACGTCTTAAAGACGTCAGAAAACGACGTCTTTGTTACGTCAAAACAGGACGTCTTTTTTACGTCTTATGAAGACGTCTTATTTACGTCTCAAAAAGGACGTCCGTTTTTGTTGCAAAATCCACCTTTTTCAGACGTCTTTAAGACGTCATGATGGTCCAAAAATTACGTCATATAGACGTCTTAAAGACGTCTTTTTGCCTGCTGGGGACGCTACACAACAGTGACACTATGCAACAACGACGCTATACAACAGCGAAGCCATACAACAGCAAAGCCATACAACAACGAAGCCATACAACAGCGAAGCCATACAACAACGACGCTTTACAACAACGAAGCCATACAACAACGAAGCTATACAACAACGAAGCCATACAACAACGACGCTACACAACAGCGACACTATGCAACAACGACGCTATACAACAGCGAAGCCATACAACAACGAAGCCATACAACAACGACGCCATACAACAACGAAGCCATACAACAACGACGCTACACAACAGTGACACTATGCAACAACGACGCTATACAACAGCGAAGCCGTACAACAACGAAGCCATGCAACAACGACGCTACACAACAGTGACACTATGCAACAACGACGCTATACAACAACGAAGCCATACAACAACGACGCTACACAACAACGACACTATGCAACAACGACGCTATACAACAGCGAAGCCGTACAACAACGAAGCCATACAACAACGACGCCATACAACAACAACGCTATACAACAACGACGCCATACAACAACGACGCTATACAACAACGACGCTATACAACAGCGACACTATGCAACAACGACGCTATACAACAGCGAAGCCATACAACAGCGAAGCCATACAACAACGAAGCCATACAACAACGACGCCATGCAACAACGACGCTATACAACAACGACGCTATACAACAACGACGCTACACAACAACGACGCTATACAACAACGACGCTATACAACAACGACGCTACACAACAACGAAGCCATACAACAACGACGCCATACAACAACAACGCTATACAACAACGACGCCATACAACAACGACTCTACACAACAACGACACTATGCAACAACGACGCTATACAACAGCGAAGCCGTACAACAACGAAGCCATACAACAACGACGCCATACAACAACAACGCTATACAACAACGACGCCATACAACAACGACGCTATACAACAACGACGCTATACAACAGCGACACTATGCAACAACGACGCTATACAACAGCGAAGCCATACAACAACGAAGCCATACAACAAGGAAGCCATACAACAACGACGCCATGCAACAACGACGCTACACAACAACGACGCTATACAACAAAGACGCTACACAACAACGACGCTATACAACAACGACGCTATACAACAACGACGCTATACTTTCATTCTAACATCCTGCGCTTAAAATAACAAGACGCAGCTGTGAAAATCACACTTCATTAATACAGATACAAAAAATACAACAGTGTCACTATTTTAAAACCAAAGCCTCCCCTTTTTCACATTTAAGGGGGGACATTAGGTAACACCACACACAGATGTCACTTAAGATACCCTCCCCCTACCTCCCCCTCCCCACCTCCCATAAAAGAAGTTTGGTGTTTTATTTTTAATCTGTCACTAGCAACCCTATGCCACTAAGTGTATTGGAAACTTTGTCAGCTGGAAGAAAAAACATGTCAATTCGGTATTTAATTTTAGAAAACTGTAGGCCCCTTAAATGTTTTTACATAAGAGTATGGAAGCAAAATGTGATCGCATATCCAAGATAGTCGCAGTAGCAACGAAATACAATAGCACTGAAGAGAGAGAGTGTGTGTGTGGGGGGGGGGGGGGGGGGGGGGCGTCGTCCTACCGCTGATTTCAACTGTACAGAGATGGCGTGGACGAATGGGGGTAGGGGTAGGGGTAGGGGGGGGGGACTTGAACACTGGGGGATTTATCCTTTGACCGTGGTTCCCCGTACGAGGAACCGTATATAAAATATCCACGCAAACATTTCGAAATTTTAATTCTATAATCCTATAACATTAATGTATGTAGACCTCGCTCTGGAACCTCCTCCAAACATTCCCAACCCCCCCCCCCCCCCACCTACCCACCCCCAAGACACCAACCACCCTCCCATCCCCCTAGTACATTATTTATGGATCCCCCCTTCATTTCGCAGTGTGGTTCAGTTAAAGGGGAGGGTGGAGGGTGGAGGGGGGGTCTAATTTTTGATTCGGTCCTCGCATTCTGCCGAGTCTCCAACAAAAAGGGTTATTGGGGCGGGGGTTGAAGGGGGGGGGGGGCTCTTTAAGAACCGCATTCCGCATTTGGTTAAAAAAGCTACTTCAAACTTAGCGTTTTAGATGTCGTTTTAAAAAGTCATGGGCGCGTATGGGAATCAGTTTGTACAGGAGTATCCCCCCCCGGGATTTTACACTGAATCTAGCAATATTACTGTGGCACACATGTGTAAATGGGGTACATATAAACTGACCACCGGTCAACTGACCACCAGTCATACTGACCACCGGAAAACAACAGCTGACAACAACAGCTGACAACAACACCTGACAACAACAGCTGACAACAACAGCTGACAACATCAAGCTGACCACCAGGGAAATGAAAAAATGCACAAACTGACCACCAAATCCTTTTTTTTTCAACTTTTTTTTAATGAAAAATGCTAATCAGCATTTGACAGCTGATTAGCATTTAGTAGTGTCATCGAAATTATCACATATTATGTACAATGTAGTTGAATGTAGTTGAATGGCATGTACGATTCTTCATATCACAATTTGGTAATAAATAGGTTTTGATGGTCAGTTGTCCGTTTGCCTGGTGGGCACTTGACCGGTGGTCACTTGACCTACATCCTGTGTAAATATGTCAATTGAAAATGGTGCAGCTTGCTGTTTTTAAATACTGTGGAACTGGCACAATAGTTATTTAATGGAGGAAGAACCTGCTGGATGTGCACCCCCTCCCACCCCCTCCCACCCCCCCCCCCCCCCGAGGTATTCCAAGTCCAGTAATGTTGACACCCCATTAACACAAGCAGTTCTTTCATCAATGTGGAAATTGTCACACCCGAATTGAAACCCAAACTTGCACCCAAAAGAACGTGATTTCAAATTCATTAAATGGCTTCAGGTTTATTTTCACTTATATCTGATGGCTATCTTAGTAAATTGCTTTAAGATTATTATATATCACGCAAAAATATAGAAAATAAAATAAGTAGAAGTTACAGAAACATGAGGAAAAAATAGATGCTTGTTTTTAGT
The DNA here is from genome assembly GCA_949752745.1 of Protula sp. h YS-2021. NCBI lineage: Eukaryota > Metazoa > Annelida > Polychaeta > Sabellida > Serpulidae > Protula > Protula sp. h YS-2021. The sequence continues at coordinate 46,548 of CATKHT010000202.1, forward strand.
TAGGGGTTGTATTTTGAAACAATTTAAACAAAAGAGGGGTATGTCATATTGCTTAAACAAAAGACAGCGCTATTCAGAGTAAAGTGCAATGTCAATACGATAATTATGTCACGCAATACGAGTGGGTTAGCATGCAGCATGCAGCATGCCAATAGACACTTAGCATATGCTGATAAGAAGACTAACCTTGTCAGAAATTACTGCAAATTTAATTCTATGTTTTTTTTTTCAAATCGAATTTTATAGTACAATTTTTTTTTAAAATCTGGATCTGGACACTCTACGCTAAATCTAACGTAATGATGACGTCACATTTATAGGATATTTTATCCTTATAAAGCAGATTTCAAAACTATTTATAGACTGTATTTAAAATTTAAAACATGTTCTCTTTCACGCGCATTTCGCGTTTGTTTCAGTCCATAGTTTTGCGTGAAATTTCGCTAAGCAGGAGACAGGAATCCTGTGGAGGAGGCGCGGGGGGGGGGGGAGGGGCGGGGGGGGGGGCGGGGAAGGGGAGGGGGCTGTGGGCCACTTATGTCATTTCTACATCACAACTATACAATTTTGCCCCTTCACAGTTTGAACTTTGTTGTCCCAGTTGTTTTGCAAACCTTAAAGCTTCTTTATTCTGACATGCTTTATTTGTTTATATTAACACACCCCCCCCCCCCACCCTCTAGCCCCCACCCTCTCCTCAAGACATAATTTTATGTAGTAGGAAACAAATGCATCAACTGCAAACGCAAGGGCAGGAAAAAATTACCTTGTTTCCCATCGCCCGGGGTGCACTAAAATCACAAGTAAAAAAAAAAAAAAACAGAAGTGACCCGGCCGAATAGAGAAAATAAAGACTTCGGCCTTTGAATTGCAATTCATTACTTTCCGGGATTATAATCTTTGTTTACTCACAAACTCGTTTTAAAAAAGTTGATTTCACTTACCGTTTGAGTTTTGCCAATTCTTCTAAATACAGTTTAATACAATAACAATACGATCAAAATACGACAAGAATACGATATTAATACGATAACAGCAATCACAGCCGTAGTTCTCGTTACAAAGAACACATCTCAATACTTTCGATTCGTGTTCAGTGGAGTAATCGGACTTTTTTTTTGTTCGTCAGAACTGTATACATACGCCCCTAAAATAAATCCGCCAGTTAGATGTGTGAGGTAGATGCAACTTAAAAAAGCGTCACACAGACGAGGTTATTTTATTAAGATTTTAAATTTTATAAAGTATATATGAGAAATGCCACTGTCCTGTGACAGTTTTGTTTCTTTCACAAAGGAACACACACATGTTTTCTACAAAAAATACGCCTACTTGACATACAGTCTTAATGTGTTGTGCGTTCAAATCAAAATTTTCATTGCACTTTGCTAGAGATTTGAGTACATTTAAGAATTATTCAGTTTTTGTTCGTTCCGTAATTTTACCCTCTGTAACCCCGGCTCTCATGTACACCTTATTTACCACACACAAAAACACAAGATCTGAATGCGAATTTTTATGGCGACTTTATCGTTCACTTGGACCAGTGATGGGTTACATTTCGAATTGTGTGTGTATTTACATGCTTATAATTGATAAATAAATAAATTATTGAGAGACAAAAGTCTGCTTCAGGTGTCAAAAACCTTTTAAATGAGACTTGAAAAATAGGTTACAGTTTATGTTTGCCGTGTTGTTCTTTCTGATACGAAAACAGAAAAATATTCGGTTCAAATGGACCGCCATTATTATTATTATTATTATTATTATTATTATTATTATTATTATTATTATTATTATTATTTCTGATACGAAGATAGAAAACTATTCGGTTCAAATGGACCGCCATTATTATTATTATTATTATTATTATTATTATTATTATTATTATTATTATTATTATTATTATTATTATTATTATTATTATTATTATTATTATTATTAGTGCTGTGGTAGTGGTTTTGGTGGCGGTGGTTTTGGCGGTGGTGGTGGTGGCAGTGGCGGCGGTGGTGTTGGTGGTGATTTTGTTGGTGGTGATGGTGGTGGTGGCGGTGGTGGTGGTGGTGATGGTGGTGATGGTGGTGGTTGCGGTGGTGGTAAAGTTCCATTTTGATGTAATCGGCAGTAAAAGCCATAAAGGACACGTCTATTTCCTTGTAAGCAAATGTACCTTTGCGGCGGATATATGTGTGCTTATTTGTATATAACCATATAAGGCATTGTATGACGTTATTCTTATTGCAGATTAATGTCCAAACATGGGCCTAAGTATTTACACATAAATGTGTAATATATATATGTGCTTTCTTGTCATATTCGCCTCTATAGCTCAGGGGTTAGAGCACTGGTCTTGTAAACCAGGGGTCGTGAGTTCAAATCTCACTGGAGGCTGAGTATGCACTTTTATTCAAACTCTTCATCTGATTGATCTAAGAATCACAACATAATTTAATTTTATATCAATAAATAAATATAAAATACATCCCACTAAAACTTAGATTTCTCGCTCAATTTTAAGTATTTGAAAATTATAAGCGAAGGTGAATTTTTTTTATAATCAAGCTTGATGAAAAGTTAACCGCTTTAGATGAAAGCTACAAAACGGTCAGGACTGAGTTACTTCCGATGTAGCGCTATAAAGACATAAACTGGACAATATATTTAATAAGATGTATAGTTTATATGCAACAAACACATTAAATTACAGTTTTAGCAAGATGGTTAATTTGGCGAAAGTGAATTTGAATTGGCCAAGGTGAGCTGGAGTGGTATTCTGCTCTGTCCTTATTTTTAAGGATGTCCTTATTTTAAAAAATAAGGATAAAAAAGCTATTCTGCTCTATCCTCAAACTTAACAAAGTCTTTTAAAAATAAGGATAAAAATTAAGGATGAACCATCTAATCTCAAGAATAAGGCCGTCCTTAAATATAAGGACAGAGCAGAATACCACTCCAGAACATCCTGAAAAAATCCTTATGTACAGCCCTATAGTAATAATGTAATAATAACAGTGAGTTTTTATATACCGATTTTCCAGATAGCCTGCTCAAACCGGTTTACAATGTGCGCATACATTGATTACATTTTTTAAAACTCAGGATTATTATAATTTCCATATATAGTGTCTCTGAAATAGTGTCTCTGTTTGCTCAGGGCAAGTTCAGCTAATCTTCACCGGCTATAAACCCAACAAGAATGTCAGGCCAAGCCGCAATATGATCGAGCGGAATGTTCCTGTGCTAAGAAAAAGAGTAATTCATGCAGGGACGCCTGAATTCTAAACGGCTTCTGAAATGTATGAAACATGGCGTTGTCGAATATAGAGGCAAAAAAAAAAAAAAAAAAAAAAACAAGTTAAACAAGCAAAAAAAAAAAAACCAATCCAACCAAAACAAACAAACAAACAAACAAATAATAATAATAAAAAAAAAAAGAAAGAAAAAATAACCCCATCCGCTCCCCCCGCCCCCCCCCCCCAAAAAAAAAGAAACACGATCTCCGGTTGTGACCAATTTAGGATATGTATATATGTAACATTGATAAGACCTGTAAGGTACAGCGCTGTTTTACCCACTAAGGATAAAATAATATGATTTCTTTTAAACAGGCCCTTCCTTTTGTGGTATAGGGCTATTCCAAATACGCCACTAAATCTTGTTTGCGGATGTTAATCTTCTTCGAAAAACTTAACGGAAGAATGAGCTACTGTTCTGATGTTAAAAAATGATATGTTAAATGAATAATCAATTCATGGTAACTCCATGCCTCCATCCCTATAGATAACAAAATAAATGAATAAATAAATGTAAATGTAAATAAAAGATTGCGGTCAGTTACCGACGGCTGTCACCAGGCTAACGCTAGTGTGTGCTCCAGAAAACAAATAGAAAAGGGGAGGGGGGGAGGGGGAGCGGGCAGGGGGAGCGGCACGTTTCCAGCAAAATATTGTGACGTTGGGTCAATGTTGGACAGGCGTCGCACCTAATGTTGGATCAACGTGTGACTTTAGTTGATATGAAAGTCAAAATGAATGTCTGCCAGCATCGATTATTCGACTTGTAATATCAACGTTACGCAAAGGTTGCAAATGGAAATCGCAACAATGTCACTTTCCCAACGTTGTATAGACGTCGGGAGAGTGACATTGTATCGACGTCGGAAAAATATTGATCTTGAATCGCTATCTATACAGTGACAATGGTAGCGTTATAGCAGTCAATTTTCACGAGCAGTGGGCAGGATAAAAACTTGCGCGAAAAGTGGGCAGGATAAAAACTTGCGCGCTCCTGAGATTCCCATAATTTGCGTCCTCATTTGAGACTGTTTTCGAATCGAATGTGTCATGGCTTCCGTTTCCGGTGAGCGATAACATGATGAGGTTGTTTGATTGTGACCTTATGTCGATACAGCGCCCATTATTCGACGTCTATATATCGTCGATTTTTCGCCGTCTATTCAAGATTTGCATCGGGAAAAGTGGGATTTTGATTGCGATAAAAAGAAACGTATAAAGAGTGTTGTTGCTAATCTAACATTTATTCAACGTTATATCAAAAGCGTCTGTTAGACTTTGCTCTATGGTTGCGACCAGTCAGCCTGTGTGTTGGTGTTCTGTGTTTATATTCTCTGTGTGGACGTTCTGTGTGTGGACATTCTGTTTGTGGACGTTCTGTGTGTGGACGTTCTGTTTGTGGACGTTCTGTGTGTGGACGTTCTGTTTGTGGACGTTTTTCGTGTGGACGTTCTGTTGTGTTTTTTACAATTCCCAACGGTGAGGAGAGGGTGGATAAGCAACGTTGTTTTTACGTTACTTTTGGTCGCAAAAAGCGCAACTTTCTCAGACGCCTAATCAACGTCTCTGGCGCAACGTTGCATTGATGTAAAAAAATCGCGGTTGTGGACATCGGGCTCAGAACAAAAACAACCTCTCCCCCCTATGTTATCGCCCACTAGAAATGATAACTATAGCAGGCCACTTCGAAAATAGACCAAAACGAGGTCGTAAATTTTCAAGAGATTTTGTCTCACCCACTTTTAAGAATATTCATGGAAAGCGCCCTCATACCTATATGACGTTGACAGATAAGCGTTGTTACGACTTCCATTTGCAATCTATTCGCCACGTTGGTTAGACGTGAGATAAAACGTCCATCCAACGTCCTGAGGCAGACGTTATTTCGACTTCCATAAACATATACAACCCGACGTTGATCCAACGTCGATGCAACGTCTTTCAAATGCTGCGTCGCAATGTTTACTGGGATTAATTACGTAGCGGCGAACCTTTTAACAATTATTGTTATTCTAGTTAACTAGTTTTTTTTTCTATTTTTTATGTTGAATAAAACACATAATTTAATTCTTTTATCACTTTCTATTAGACACATTTTGTGATTTGTTTTATGATTAAATATATTTTAGGTATAGGAGAGGTTAAATGTCCTGAGAGCTATAACACAACACGGAAAATAATTGAAATAAAAATAACCGAGATATGGCAACGCTATGCTAACATGAGAAATATCAAAATTTTATGTTTAATTTCACCTTCCTTTGTCACTTTTTTTCTCATTTCGCTGTAAATCTTGGGAACCATGAATCTTCAGAAAGAATACACGTGTAATAATTCGATGTATGTTTTAGAAGAAAAACTTTTTGTTGAACAATTATAAGAAAAGAAAAATGTTCAGCAAAGAATAAAAAAAAAACATTCAATTTAGACACACTCTCATGGATGCCAAAAGGAGGGGGTAGGGCTTATTTAGTGCGTGGGAATTCCCTCCCTACTCACCCGGCGTTGAATATGAACAGAAAGGTCGTTAGTTAAATATCTCATGCCTGTGCATAAAATGCAGATTTCTGATTCTGTGATATTTCCTAACGTGAGACCGAAGATTTCACACTGGGCTGCTGCACCTCCTTTTCCTACCTTTTCTTCATATTTTTGGTTCTACTTTCCCCCAAGCAATTGTCCGGACTACTCCTCCTAGACGGTTCGGGCTGGAGAAATGAAACTAGAGAATGACGTGTTCGGAAGAGTAGGAGGGACACTTCCGTTTCATTCTTCATAGTTCAATACTGAATATATAGCACATAAGAAGTACATATTAAGTGCCCAAGAAGTACATGGACGCTGTATGTAAAGTACATGAGAAATTCATATTACTTTTGGTTTTAAATTTCATATGTTAGTCATATGAAGCATATATGTGACAAGACGTAGATGTGACATGACGTAGATGTGACATGACGTAGATGTGACATGACGTAGATGTGACATAACATATATGTGACATGACATATATGTGATATGACGTAGATGTGGCAGGACGTAGATGTGACATGACGTAGATGTGACATGACGTAGATGTGACATGACGTAGATGTGACATAACATATATGTGACATGACATATATGTGATATGACGTAGATGTGACATGACGTAGATGTGACATGACGTAGATGTGACAGGACGCAGATGTGACATAACATATATGTGACATGACATATATGTGATATGACGTAGATGTGACAGGACGCAGATGTGACATGACGTAGATGTGACATGACGTAGATGTGACAGGACGCAGATGTGACAAGACGTAGATGTTACATGCGTAGATGTGACATAACATATATGTGACATGACATATATGTGATATGACGTAGATGTGACAGGACGCAGATGTGACAGGACGTAGATGTGACATGACGTACATCGTGATATGACGTACATGTGACATGACGTAGATGTGACATGACGTACATGTGACATGATGTAAATGTAACATGACGTAGATGTGGAATGACATGTGTTATCTCGGTGACCGTAAGTGATCGAGCGATTAGACTTCATTTTCAGATTCCACCCCGTATACGGAGTTACATAAAACAGATAACACTTTCAAGTTAACCGTAGCCGTGACTGTCTTTTTTTATGTGGGGATTTTCGGTTTGCAATAGCGAAAGTCGGTCTAGTCTCAATTAGAATAAAGCGCTTTTGAATTTAATCAAATTCTAATTCAAATTCTATCAGTGAATACTAAGACCGAGTGTTAGATTCTAGGTAGTTCAAATTTTGAGAAATACCTTCAGATATCGAACGAAAGTGCAACTTGCATTTCATGGGAATTGTACAAAAAAAAAAAAAGAAAACAAAAAGTTGGGGTTAAAAACTAGCCTCACCTGTGAGAGGAATGCTTATGGTGTCAACACGTCTCCAGTTGTCATGTGTTTTTCTGTTTTTAATTCACTATGTTTTATCAATTAAATATAGTTTATAGACAGAGAAGCACTACAAAGGGGCGTGTCGTTTTTAACACGTAGTTCCTCTTCCAAACGCTCGTTTGGCTTGCAATGTATAATTTCGTAATCAAACGCAGTTTGAAAACTTTCTATCTGTGAAAAGAAAATAACTGCCCCTGCAGCCAGTTTCTTGATCGAGCTATTCAAATGGTCTGATCTCTATGAGAAAAAAAGTCATTTTTTTTTTTGAAAAATATTTACCAGTAATATGGAATTGGCTATTAAATATCATTCAACTCTTGACAATAAAATATCGATAAATTCACAAATATTAGCTCCCGCCAGCAAGATGTTTGCACGATTTTCGCAAATCAAAGACGAAGTCACCGCAAGAAACCATAAGATTTTCAGATCGCTCTTTAATGAGAAGGAAATACAGTATTTGGTGATTTTCCAACAAGAAGTACAGCCACATATAGATAACACCTCACTGAGATAACAATTTATCTTGTTTTTTTTTTCACCAATAAATTCCGACAAAATTATTTCTAGGTAATTGAGTGAATTTTCCGACTCCGATCTGAGGGTGTAACAAAAACATAACATTTAATCTGGTTTTAATTTGGGGGTCATTGGTTGCTACCATAGACCAACGTCTTAGCAACGTCTTTGACACAAAGTTAAAAAGACGTTAAGGAAATAACGTTGTTTAGACGTTTCCTTTGGGTGCAACCAAAAGGCAACTTTTCCGACATCTAATCTGCTTCTCTGGTGCAACGTTAAATAGACGTCGGAAAATCGGAAAATTCATAGCCAAATGAACAAACTCCTCATTTATCGCCCATCAAAAAATAGTAGCTTACCGGAAATGGTAGCCATGACAGGTCACTTGGAAATTAGCCCCAAAACAAAGGAATTTTTATTCACACCGCTACCGAATGAACCAAGGTTGAGATTCTGTGATAGAGGGCTAACCACACTATGACTGTCACTGTCCTGACCTAAGGGTAGGGGTGCTGTGATGGAGGGCTAACCACACTATGACTGTCGCTGTCCTGACCTAAGGGTTGGGGTACTGTGATGGAGGGCTAACCACACTATGACTGTCGCTGTCCTGACCTAAGGGTAGGGGTGCTGTGATGGAGGGCTAACCACACTATGACTGTCGCTGTCCTGACCTAAGGGTTGGGGTACTGTGATGGAGGGCTAACCACACTATGACTGTCGCTGTCCTGACCTAAGGGTTGGGGTACTGTGATGGAGGGCTAACCACACTATGACTGTCGCTGTCCTGACCTAAGGGTAGGGGTGCTGTGATGGAGGGCTAACCACACTATGACTGTCGCTGTCCTGACCTAAGGGTTGGGGTACTGTGATGGAGGGCTAACCACACTATGACTGTCGCTGTCCTGACCTAAGGGTTGGGGTACTGTGATGGAGGGCTAACCACACTATGACTGTCGCTGTCCTGACCTAAGGGTAGGGGTGCTGTGATGGAGGGCTAACCACACTATGACTGTCGCTGTCCTGACCTAAGGGTAGGGGTGCTGTGATGGAGGGCTAACCACACTATGACTGTCGCTGTCCTGACCTAAGGGTTGGGGTACTGTGATGGAGGGCTAACCACACTATGACTGTCGCTGTCCTGACCTAAGGGTTGGGGTACTGTGATGGAGGGCTAACCACACTATGACTGTCGCTGTCCTGACCTAAGGGTTGGGGTACTGTGATGGAGGGCTAACCACACTATGACTGTCGCTGTCCTGACCTAAGGGTAGGGGTGCTGTGATGGAGGGCTAACCACACTATGACTGTCGCTGTCCTGACCTAAGGGTAGGGGTGCTGTGATGGAGGGCTAACCACACTATGACTGTCGCTGTCCTGACCTAAGGGTTGGGGTACTGTGATGGAGGGCTAACCACACTATGACTGTCGCTGTCCTGACCTAAGGGTTGGGGTACTGTGATGGAGGGCTAACCACACTATGACTGTCGCTGTCCTGACCTAAGGGTTGGGGTACTGTGATGGAGGGCTAACCACACTATGACTGTCGCTGTCCTGACCTAAGGGTTGGGGTACTGTGATGGAGGGCTAACCACACTATGACCGTCGCTGTCCTGACCTAAGGGTTGGGGTACTGTGATGGAGGGCTAACCACACTATGACTGTCGCTGTCCTGACCTAAGGGTTGGGGTACTGTGATGGAGGGCTAACCACACTATGACTGTCGCTGTCCTGACCTAAGAGTTGGGGTACTGTGATGGAGGGCTAACCACACTATGACTGTCGCTGTCCTGACCTAAGGGTAGGGGTGCTGTGATGGAGGGCTAACCACACTATGACTGTCGCTGTCCTGACCTAAGGGTTGGGGTACTGTGATGGAGGGCTAACCACACTATGACTGTCGCTGTCCTGACCTAAGGGTTGGGGTACTGTGATGGAGGGCTAACCACACTATGACTGTCGCTGTCCTGACCTAAGGGTTGGGGTACTGTGATGGAGGGCTAACCACACTATGACTGTCGCTGTCCTGACCTAAGGGTTGGGGTACTGTGATGGAGGGCTAACCACACTATGACTGTCGCTGTCCTGACCTAAGGGTAGGGGTGCTGTGATGGAGGGCTAACCACACTATGACTGTCGCTGTCCTGACCTAAGGGTTGGGGTACTGTGATGGAGGGCTAACCACACTATGACTGTCGCTGTCCTGACCTAAGGGTAGGGGTGCTGTGATGGAGGGCTAACCACACTATGACTGTCGCTGTCCTGACCTAAGGGTGGGGGTACTGTGATAGAGGGGTGACTGAGGGCGATGGTACTGTGATGGAAGGGTGACCACGGGTGGGGGTACTGTGATGGAGGGCTAACCACACTATGACTGTCGCTGTCCTGACCTAAGGGATGGGGTACTGTGATGGAGGGCTAACCACACTATGACTGTCGCTGTCCAGACCTAAGGGTAGGGGTGCTGTGATGGAGGGCTAACCACACTATGACTGTCGCTGTCCAGACCTAAGGGTAGGGGTGCTGTGATGGAGGGCTAACCACACTATGACTGTCGCTGTCCTGACCTAAGGGTTGGGGTACTGTGATGGAGGGCTAACCACACTATGACTGTCGCTGTCCTGACCTAAGGGTAGGGGTGCTGTGATGGAGGGCTAACCACACTATGACTGTCGCTGTCCTGACCTAAGGGTTGGGGTACTGTGATGGAGGGCTAACCACACTATGACTGTCGCTGTCCTGACCTAAGGGTTGGGGTACTGTGATGGAGGGCTATCCACACTATGACTGTCGCTGTCCTGACCTAAGGGTTGGGGTACTGTGATGGAGGGCTAACCACACTATGACTGTCGCTGTCCTGACCTAAGGGTTGGGGTACTGTGATGGAGGGCTAACCACACTATGACTGTCGCTGTCCTGACCTAAGGGTTGGGGTACTGTGATGGAGGGCTAAACACACTATGACTGTCGCTGTCCTGACCTAAGGGTTGGGGTACTGTGATGGAGGGCTAACCACACTATGACTGTCGCTGTCCTGACCTAAGGGTAGGGGTGCTGTGATCGAGGGCTAACCACACTATGACTGTCGCTGTCCTGACCTAAGGGTTGGGGTACTGTGATGGAGGGCTAACCACACTATGACTGTCGCTGTCCTGACCTAAGGGTTGGGGTACTGTGATGGAGGGCTAACCACACTATGACTGTCGCTGTCCTGACCTAAGGGTTGGGGTACTGTGATGGAGGGCTAACCACACTATGACTGTCGCTGTCCTGACCTAAGGGTTTGGGTACTGTGATGGAGGGCTAACCACACTATGACTGTCGCTGTCCTGACCTAAGGGTAGGGGTGCTGTGATGGAGGGCTAACCACACTATGACTGTCGCTGTCCTGACCTAAGGGTTGGGGTACTGTGATGGGGGGCTAACCACACTATGACTGTCGCTGTCCTGACCTAAGGGTAGGGGTGCTGTGATGGAGGGCTAACCACACTATGACTGTCGCTGTCCTGACCTAAGGGTGGGGGTAATGTGATAGAGGGGTGACTGAGGGTGATGGTACTGTGATGGAAGGGTGACCACGGGTGGGGGTACTGTGATGGAGGGCTAACCACACTATGACTGTCGCTGTCCTGACCTAAGGGTTGGGGTACTGTGATGGAGGGGTGACTGAGGGTGATGGTACTGTGATGGAAGGGTGACCACGGGTGGGGGTACTGTGATGGAGGGCTAACCACACTATGACTGTCGCTGTCCAGACCTAAGGGTAGGGGTGCTGTGATGGAGGGGTGACCACACTATGACTGTCGCTGTCCTGACCTAAGGGTTGGGGTACTGTGATGGAGGGCTAACCACACTATGACTGTCGCTGTCCTGACCTAAGGGTGGGGGTACTGTGATAGAGGGGTGACTGAGGGTGATGGTACTGTGATGGAAGGGTGACCACGGGTGGGGGTACTGTGATGGAGGGCTAACCACACTATGACTGTCGCTGTCCTGACCTAAGGGTTGGGGTACTGTGATGGAGGGCTAACCACACTATGACTGTCGCTGTCCAGACCTAAGGGTAGGGGTGCTGTGATGGAGGGGTGACCACACTATGACTGTCGCTGTCCTGACCTATGGGTTGGGGTACTGTGATGGAGGGCTAACCACACTATGACTGTCGCTGTCCTGACCTAAGGGTTGGGGTACTGTGATGGAGGGCTAACCACACTATGACTGTCGCTGTCCAGACCTAAGGGTAGGGGTGCTGTGATGGAGGGGTGACCACACTATGACTGTCGCTGTCCAGACCTAAGGGTGGGGGTACACTGATGGAGGGGTGACAAAGGGTGATGGTACTGTGATGGAAGGGTGACCACGGGTGGGGGTACTGTGATGGAGGGGTGACTGAGGGGTGGGGTACTGTGATGGAGGGGTGACCACACTATGACTGTCGCTGTCCTGACCTAAGGGTGGGGGTGCTGTGATGGAGGGGTGACCACACTATGACTGTCGCTGTCCTGACCTAAGGGTAGGGGTGCTGTGATGGAGGGCTAACCACACTATGACTGTCGCTGTCCTGACCTAAGGGTGGGGGTACACTGATGGAGGGGTGACCAAGGGTGATGGAACTGTGATGGAAGGGTGACCACGGGTGGGGGTACTGTGATGGAGGGGTGACTGAGGGGTGGGGTACTGTGATGGAGGGGTGACCACACTATGACTGTCGCTGTCCTGACCTAAGGGTGGGGGTGCTGTGATGGAGGGGTGACCACACTATGACTGTCGCTGTCCTGACCTAAGGGTAGGGGTGCTGTGATGGAGGGCTAACCACACTATGACTGTCGCTGTCCTGACCTAAGGGTGGGGGTACACTGATGGAGGGGTGACCAAGGGTTATGATACTGTGATGGAAGGGTGACCACGGGTGGGGGTACTGTGATGGAGGGGTGACTGAGGGGTGGGGTACTGTGATGGAGGGGTGACCACACTATGACTGTCGCTGTCCTGACCTAAGGGTGGGTGTACTGTGATGGAGGGGTGACCAAGGGTGATGGTACTGTGATGGAAGGGTGACCAAGGGTGGGGGTACTGTGATGGAGGGGTGACTGAGGGGTGGGGTACTGTGATGGAGGGATGACCACACTATGACTGTCGCTGTCCTGACCTAAGGGTGGGTGTACTGTGATGGAGGGGTGACCAAGGGTGATGGCACTGTGATGGAAGGGTGACCAAGGGTGGGGGTACTGTGATGGAGGGGTGACTGAGGGGTGGGGTACTGTGATGGAGGGATGACCACACTATGACTGTCGCTGTCCTGACCTAAGGGTGGGGGTACTGTGATGGAGGGGTGACCGAAGGTGATAGAGGGGTGACCAAAAGTGATGGAGGGGTGACCAAGGGTGGGGTGCTGTGATGGAGGGGTGACTGAGGGGTGGGGTACTGTGATGGAGGGATGACCACACTATGACTGTCGCTGTCCTGACCTAAGGGTGGGGGTACACTGATGGAGGGGTGACCAAGGGTTATGATACTGTGATGGATGGGTGACCACGGGTGGGGGTACTGTGATGGAGGGGTGACTGAGGTGTGGGGTACTGTGATGGAGGGGTGACCACACTATGACTGTCGCTGTCCTGACCTAAGGGTGGGTGTACTGTGATGGAGGGGTGACCAAGGGTGATGGTACTGTGATGGAAGGGTGACCAAGGGTGGGGGTACTGTGATGGAGGGGTGACTGAGGGGTGGGGTACTGTGATGGAGGGATGACCACACTATGACTGTCGCTGTCCTGACCTAAGGGTGGGGGTACTGTGATGGAGGGGTGACCGAAGGTGATAGAGGGGTGACCAAAAGTGATGGAGGGGTGACCAAGGGTGGGGTGCTGTGATGGAGGGGTGACTGAGGGGTGGGGTACTGTGATGGAGGGATGACCACACTATGACTGTCGCTGTCCTGACCTAAGGGTGGGGGTACTGTGATGGAGGGGTGACCGAAGGTGATGGAGGGGTGACCAAAAGTGATGGAGGGGTGACCAAGGGTGGGGTGCTGTGATGGAGGGATGACCAAAGGTGATGGAGGGGTGACCAAAGGTGATGGAGGGGTGACCAAGGGTGGGGGTACTGTGATGGAGGGGTGACCAAAGGTGATGGAGGGGTGACCAAAGGTGATGGAGGGATGACCAAAGGTGATGGAGAGGTGACCAAGGGTGGGGTACTGTGATGGAGGGGTGACCAAGGTTGATGGTACTGTGATGGAAGGGTGACCAAGGGTGGGGGTACTGTGATGGAGGGGTGACTGAGGGGTGGGGTACTGTGATGGAGGGGTGACCACACTATGACTGTCGCTGTCCTGACCTAAGGGTGGGGGTACTGTGATGGAGGGGTGACCAAAGGTGATGGAGGGGTGGCCAAAGGTGATGGAGGGGTGACCAGGGGTTGGGTACTGTGATGGAGGGGTGACCAAGGGTGATGGTACTGTGATGGAAGGGTGACCAAGGGTGGGGGTACTGTGATGGAGGGGTGACTGAGGGGTGGGGTACTGTGATGGAGGGGTGACCACACTATGACTGTCGCTGTCCAGATCGCGTTTGTAGATTATTGTCCCGACCCAGTAAACATTACGATGTTAGATAAACGTTACATAGACGTCACACCCGGCGTGGAATAAAAGTCTGGTTTTTTGTTGTATACGGAAGTCGACACGTCTATCTGCCTGCGTTGGATAGTTGGGGGTTATCTGACGCCTGATAAAAGGTTGTAAATGAAAGTCGAAACCCCGTTGTATAGACTTCGGGGAAAGCGACGTAGTATAGTCGTCCGGAAAACATCAACCTCGAATCGCCACCTTGGCAGCTACAATCATAGCGCGATCACCCTTCGAACCTTGGGCTAATCCAGTCACACAGGTTCCGTATGAAATCGATTAATTTTTCAAAAGTGGGTGGGAAAAAAATTCTTAAAATTCCTGTATTTCACGTCCTCAGTTCATTCTACTTTCAGAGTGACCTGCGATAGCTACTTCCGGTGAGCGACAACACAAGGAGATTGTTTTGTAGTTGTGAGTCCGGAGTCTATACATCTAAACAATGTCACTTACCCAACGTCTATTCAACGCGTGTCAGTGAGACGTTGGTTATACGTTAATCTGTGATCGTCACCAACCATAACCAAAGAACAACCAAAGTTAATGTTTTGGTTTGGTCGGATCGGCGTCGCAACCTCATGTCCAAGTTGGTTCGAACTTAGAATGTTTACCGGGGAGCTGCATACGTCGTCGCTTTTTCCACACCGGTACAACGTTGGAAGATTATGTTTCGACTTGTATTTACAACCTTTGCGCAAGCTTGATAAATCGAATAATCGGCATTTATCGGACGCCGGAAGGTAGACCTTGTTTCTACTTTCATAAACAACCATAACACGACGTTGATCCGACGTCGGCTGCGACGTCAATGTAACGTTGCAATGTTTCCTGGGTACACTAAAACAACAACCGCCTTGTAACCGTAAAAAAAAGATAGACTGCTGGCTGAAAGTAAGAAGACGCCTTACTAAAAGACAGAAAATCTGGTCTCTGTATTCACAAAATAAAAAAAAAAAAAAAGAGAAAGAAAAGAGAGAGATGAGTTACCCCCACCCCCACCCCAGATCACTTCTTCGCATAAGTAATTTTAAATGTATAAAATATTACAATAAAATATCTTATATGCCTTCTGTTTCTTCTATGTCAAATGAACGATCGCGGCCCTCATAAAACAGGGTGACACACCCATGACTTCAACTTTTTGAAATTTATGACCAGGCTAATTTTAAACTGGAAAGGAAAAACTTCACAAAAAGCAGGCGGTTTAGGTCATTTTGTTTATTCATAATGCGGGTCAACAAAAGAGCATGCGCAGTAAAGTCTTTGTTCCGTTCGGGTTAAGTCATTGCGGAAAAAAGCATGCCTTCTTCTTCTTCTTCTTCTTCTTCTTTTTCTTCTTCTTCTTTTTCTTCTTCTTCTTTTTCTTATTCTTCTTTTTCTTATTCTTCTTCTTCTTCTTCTTCTTCTTCTTCTTCTTCTTCCCCACACCTTCCCAACATGTCCCCCACCCCGCCCGTCCCTTCCTGGACCCTACCGGTAGCTGATTACATTATGAACAGCATATGAACAGCATGAACAACATGAACAGTATGAACAGCATAAACATTATGAATAGTATGAACATTGTGAACAGCATGAACATTATAAACAGTGTGACCATTATGAATATTATGAACAGTATGAACATATGAACAGTAAAAACATTATGAACGGAATGAACATTATGGCTCAGATTAAGTCTGGTCGTCCATTGGCTTATTTCCCAAAAGCTGTTGTTCTGCAAATATTCATAAAAAAATAAAACATTTTGAAAAACGAATCCACCCCCTTCTGACATTGGAATGGTTTCTCCCTCACCGGAATCAATTGTACATTTAATCATACTAGGTAAATGATGTCATG
The DNA here is from genome assembly GCA_949752745.1 of Protula sp. h YS-2021. Classification (NCBI taxonomy): domain Eukaryota; kingdom Metazoa; phylum Annelida; class Polychaeta; order Sabellida; family Serpulidae; genus Protula; species Protula sp. h YS-2021. The sequence continues at coordinate 62,768 of CATKHT010000202.1, forward strand.
AAATGAAAACCTTCAATTACACCGTCATTTTTTAAAAATACCAATGGTACCTTATTACAATTCTATGCGAACAAGTTTTAATTTTTATTCATTCTCTGTGAAGACGAAATGGAGCTGGGAATTTTATTTTATGGGAAAACATTGCTAGGTTGATAAATACAGTGATCTGTGGCCTTGTGCATGGGGAGTGTTATGTCAGAATGCTAGCATTGTTACGTCATAATGGCAACAGTGTTACATCATAGTGCGAGTACTGTTGCGTCATAATGTTACTGCGCAGCAGCAAGTGGTTGAGTCGTCGTTCCATGCGACGCCAAATGAAAACTCTTGTTTTCTTTTTTTGTCTGTTGGTCACTTGGAATACACTGATATGGGTGTGGCTCGATAGCGAAGTGAGCGTTGAACCGAACCAGTTTTACCCAAGGATTGAAGATGAAGAAGAATACGAAGCACTTCAGGCCAATATAAACATCTCATATATTAACAAATACACAAAACTGAATGACGTCATACACGTAATGTTGATGGTGGATAGAAAAACAAAGGCTGGACTTGTTGTTTTAATTTCTTCTATTCTAAGCAACACAAACAGTACTGTGATATTTCACTTGGCTTACTGTACAGCTGGCGATGACATTTATCTACAAAAGTATTTATCTTGTTTCAAAATACCAAAGTTAAACAAACATATAATTGATTTCGTAGAAGTTAGTTATGATAAACTCATGGACAGAACTTATGACAACTACCTGCAGATAGCTAAGCCCAAGAAATTGTCCTCCTTGCTGGGTCCTTGCTCAGATCTTTTAAGACTTAAACCACACAAAATTTTTCCCAAACTGGATAAAGCATTGCATTTAAATGTAGATATGGTTATTTTGGGAGATATAATGGAATTGTGGAAAGCCACATTCCCTGGTGATTACTGGCTGAATATAGTTTGTCCAATTAATTATACAAAGAGTTTAAAAGTTGTGGGAAATGACGTCATAGAAACATATGCCACATTTGAGGGGCGTTATGGAACAAAATTTAACAGTGCATTACATTCCTGCGACACCGGCGTGTCTGTTTTTAATATTAGGCAATGGAAGCTGGATAAAGACGTTATAGAAAATGAATTAAACTTTTGGATGAAAACCGCCATAAAGTTTAGTAAGAGGCACAGTAATACAAACACCCAGTTTATGGATAACCATATGTTATTGTTGTTGGCTCTGCACAGTCACGTGACTAATTCGCCTCTTAGCGATTGGCATATCGGAGGGCTTGGGACGGGGGATTTATACATTGTGACACCACAAGATGTGACCAAGGCACAATTATTGCACTGGTCTGGTATTCATAAACCATGGCATAACGCACCTGCTTTGTACAAAGATAGCTGGAAATCACACGTTCCACAAAGAATACCGTGTAAAAAATTTGGAGCTTTGAAGTCTGCCGCTGCAACTGGTGGTATTTTCAATTCAGTGACAGCATTTTATAAGAGAGTAAAACATGCATTTTCAAAAAAGATTCGCATACCTGTTATTTACTGGAGTGCTTAGATTTGTTTATTTTATCAATCATGTGTTGTTTTCTTAAATGAAGTGATCGATTGTTTGCGAGTTTCAGCAGTGCATTGTGAAAACCATAAACCCAGAAGTGTCGTTTCATTGTCTATAACAAGTATGTGCACAACAGAAAAGAGTTTTGTGAAATAAACATCTCAAAATTAAGATATTTATAAATTTCTCACTATTCGCACAAATGTTTTAGTCTTTACTATACAGACAACGCAAACAAAGTTTGGAGATATATTTTATTACGAAAAAAAAATAACTATATGCTATAAAAATAATGAAACCACTATTTAGTATGTATAACTCACAGGCTTCGGTTACGTATTTGCAGGTGGTGATAATATTCTATTCATAATATATGCACAGAGAAGGACCCAATTCGATATGACAGTTGACTGCCCGGTGAACCAGGATATCTTCACCCCCACCCCCTAATATCTTCCCCCCTTAGGACATCAACCCCCTTTTCTCTGCAGAAAAATAAGACGTGTCTTAATTTAATACAATTTATTGCTTAAATTGCTAAATTGGTTCCAGGACAAAACGTCCCCGGCCATGGAGTCCACGGTCATAATGTCTCCTGCCATAAGGTCCCAATTAAATGAATTCATGGCAAAAACGTTCCCAAAGCAAAAAAAAAAACCAAAGAAAAAAAAACAAAACAATAAATGAATAAATAAACAAAAGAAAGAAAAGAAAAACGTATGGTAACCTAAATTAACGCTTTATTAACCTTTACAACGGTTTTTACATGCTTTAAAGGCAAAATTCAATCGGAAATTTTACTGAATAGCGCGGTAATAATACAAAAAAGTTACAGTCACATAATCCCGAATTCCAGTTCTATTGTCATATCCCAACGTGACAACGTGAAAGCGTGACGACGTGACAACGTGACAGCGTGACGACGTGACAACGTGACAGCGTGACGATGTGACAACGTTACGACGTGACAATGTGACAATGTGACAACGTGACAGCGTGACAACTTGACGACGTGACAACGTGTCAACGTCATTCTCGGCCACATTTCTGATTCTCGCGAGTTGTCGGGGACCATTGAGTGTTGAGCGTGATCCCACGGAGACATCTCCAGCTTTTCACCCACTCCCCTAACCAGTCCAAATATTGTACATAGGCATGTAATGATTGCAAATGTTGGAAGTGCACATGTTTTGAGTTGCTTTTTGCCTGGCCTACCTAGTGATGTCATGACGGACACCTCCGACTCGTAACGTAGCCATTAGTATGTCAGGTTTCCACTGGAATCTTGGCCGCATTGGGAGCACACAAAAGTGTCGGTGGGCAGCACAGAGGCAGTTATATCCATTTGCAAACTTCGTTTGCAACTATGTATAGGTCGGTTGTTTTTCTGGAAGTTTCTGCCCTTTTTTTTCATTTTTTCTTCTCTTTTTTCCGTTTGGATGGTTTATGACCTTGACCTCAAATATTTTGACCTTGACCTCAAATGTGACAACATGACAGCGTGACGACGTGACAGCGTTACAATCTTGACCTCAAAGGTCAAGGTCAAAGTGAGGTAAAAAATATTTTTCAAAACCCCTATCTATCACGAAAAGTGGCTATGAAAAGGGCTCAAAGCCTAGTTTGAACACGTAGAACCGTACTAGGGGATAACCTTCTATCTTGAATCTTGAAGGTCACGGTACCTCATTTACTGTAAACGATAGGCCGATTTATCTCAAAAACGGTTAGAGATCGAGCGATTTTGAGCTCAGTGTCCACCCTTTGGGTTTAAACAACGTTATATTAGAAGTACCTTGGTGATCTTGACCTTCTCGGTCGCGAACAAGGTCAAAAACCGGAAGTTGACTTCTATCTCGAAAACGGTTAGAGATGGGGCCATTTTGACCTCATCTTCGATCCATTCAACCTAAAGAACGTTACATAACAGGTAACTCGGTGACCTTGACTTTCTTGGTCACGGTCAGGGTAAAAAAACCGGAAGTTGACTGTTATCTCGAAAACGGTTAGAGATAGTGTGATGTTGAGCTCATATTTAAACCTTTAGACCAAAACGACGGTACTGCATTAGTTTTAGCTTTTTGGTCATAATTTAATGCAAATATTTTCTTTAGTGGTTTCTGCAAGTGGGTTTATTCCGCTATCTAGTGGGGGGCTTTCAGAGTGGGGGCCATAGTATCCCTCGCCACCCGTCCCCCCCCCCCCCCCCGCTACGAAAGTTTGCCGCCCTCCTTAGTGGTAAAAACGAGGCTACGCCTTTGGTTGACGATATCTTAGGACACCCCGGGGGTAAAGTTGTCCTAGGATATCTTCACCAGCTAAAACAAAAAAAATCGCTCCTGCTCTCTTCTGCACACGTGAGAGGTAAACAGGAAAGGGGGCTCTCGCCAGAAAACAGCCTTTCTTGTCTGACGGCTCATAACGTCCACAACTGATAATGCCTACGGCTCATAACGCCTGCGACTGATAATGCCTACGGCTCATAACGCCCACGGCTCATAATGCCTTCGGCTTATAATCCGTACGGCTCATAATACTGATGGCTCATAATGCCTACGACTGCCAGCGCCTACGGCTCATAACGCTCACGGCTGATAACGCCCATGGCTCATAATACCTATGGCTCACAATGCCCACAACTTTTAATACTTACGGCTCATAACACCTACGGCTTATAATGCCCACGGCTCATAACGCCCACGGCTCATGATAAGAACTCCAGGCAGCAAATTCATCTTTGCTCCTAAGCCCATATTTTTTCAAAAGGACACGTACATAATAAACTAAAAAATCTTATCATTCTCACAGAAACGAACCTCAATCCTCAGAAATCCTACCTAATGTAAAGTTTCTAATTTCACAAAGCTACTTAAAAATTGTTCTTAAAGTGCTGTCAGAGCTTAGCTCCAATTTAGCTTTTTGAAATAAACCCCTTTTCTACAGGAAATGCAATTAAAAATTTACTATTACTAATTTTCTTATCGTCAGTGAATGCAGACATTGTTATAGGTTAAACAAAGTATAATAATTTTGCGTATGCTGATGATACAACGTTATTTAGTACAACAGCTCCTGGTCTTCAGAGTTTGATTGATACGTGCTATTTGTATTATTTAATACTGAGATTTAACTTTGGTCAACAAAAATCAAAATGCATGATACTTAATAACAATCCACTGTTAAAAACTCCAGAATGGGAATTAGGTGGAACACGTTTGAATATAGAAGAGAACTTGAATATACTTCATGACATGTTTGACTTAAACTGTTCTTATTCTAAACATATTGAAGAAGGTATTTCATGTTGTAGAAAATCATATTTTAGTCTAAATAATGTTGGTTTTTGTTACCCGGGTCTTGATTCTGATGTTAAAAAATTATTTGTGGAAAACGTTTTGCGTTTCTGCGTTACTTAATGGTGTTGAAACTGTTGAATTAAAGAGGGATTTTTTTAACCAAGCTTGAAATAACCAAAGCAGCTATGTGAAACAGTTTCTGGGCTTCCCTAAACCGGGTCATGGTTGCTATACTGCTTGATGCTTTGAGGATTCACTCTGTTAGTACTATTTATGAGCAAAGAATAATATCGCTGTATCGCAATATATTCAGTGTGGAAACTCCTGTAAGGTATTAAAATATTTTTTCCTTTTCGAAATTTGTTGTCGAGTGGCACTGTGAATCCAGGTACACTACTGTCAAAAGTATTTTACATGGGAAGGTCACCTTTAGCTACAGCCTTCAGTATGGGTAAGCCAAACAAAGTCCATCATACTAAATTTGGTGAATGTGGAACTGTGGATACCTCTTGTATAATTTGCCGAAAAGTGCTGACCATCGTCTTCTTCAATTGTTACTGCGGTCTTTTTAGGGTTTTTCCATTAACTTCTGTTTGAATGTTTAATGTAACGCTATATTATGCAAAATTTTATGTATAACAAAAGCTGTGGTTTTTATGATCTTATTTTATACGCAAATGTATTTCATTTTCGTATTGTTTTATTTTTTCACCTACAATTGGTGGTTTTTTATAAAAAAAAAAATACAGATAATTGAATTTAAAGCGAACCCTCTACTCAGTTGCAATTCGCACCACATTGCGAACATTACAAATCACTTATTGCAGTCAGGGAATCAAGCATTCCTAGTGCCAAAAACACGTCTTTAATAACCAGAGTAATTGCACTCTAATTTTGTAGTTATTTGCAATTACACCAAATCACTCCTGACGATATACTCCGGGAACTTATGCCGATATACTCCGGGAACTTATGCCGATATACTCCGGGAACGTATGCCGATATGCTCCGGGAACTTATGCCGATATACTCCGGGGAACGTATGCCAATATACTCCGGAAAAGAACTTATATACTCTGATATAATGAGGTGTTGAAAATACAGAAGGTCTTCCAACTAACAGGCATTATGAGTCGTGGGCATTATGAGCCATAGGCCAACTGAGTACGAGCCAAAAAAATCATATATTTTTCATATATTTAAAACACATATTAAATATGCAATTGAATGTTTCAATTTTGCAATGTTCGGAGATTTCAGTTGATAGAAATCAGTGTGATAATCTGATTAAATATATAACTGAATGATTATCATGTGTATTTGTATAATTTAACCCCGAGCTGAGCAGATTAGTAAACTGCATTGTTTCTGAAGTATAAGGAGATTGCGAAAATCCGCGGGATAATCTGGTTGGAGATGCTTCTGTGACCAGGGAGAATTACCTCTCTGACCATGGAGTATTACCTATGTGACCATGGATGATTATCTCTCTGACCATGGAGTATTACCTCTGTGACCATGGATGATTATCTCTTTGATCATGGAGAATTGCCTCTGTGACCATGGAGTATGATCTCTGTGACCATGAAGGATTAATATATGGTGAAACGAAATTTGACATAAAAGGTTTTTCCTGACCTTTGATTATGGATTGCAAAATATTGTCAACAACAAAAGACTTACAGTGTACGTAAATGTGGAACTGTGAATAGTTAAACAAGACCTGACCAGTTTCCTAAATGTTTCCCCTCCAGCAATAGTACAGAAAACACAGCCCTTAACCCAAAAAACTGAGCCGTAAAAAATTATAGGGAAAGGCTGTTTATCTGCGAGGCTGTTTGTTAGGCTGTTTGCGAAGCTGTTTATTTGTGAGGCTGTTTATTTGTGATGCTGTTTATTTGTGGGGTTGTTTATGTGTGAGGTTTTTAGTTTGAGATACTGTTTGTTTTGGGGCTATTTGTTTATGAGAATGTTTGCTAGCGAGGTTGTTTATTTGTGAGGCTGTTTGCGAGATTGTTTGTCTGTGATTCTGTCTGTTTGCGAGGCTTTTTATTTGTTAGGCTGTTTATTTGCGAAGCTGTTTGTTTGTCAGGCTGTTTATTTGTGAGGCTGTTTATTTAGTTTTTAGATTATTACAAATATAAGAGGTAGGTTATGACAAAAAGTTACAAGCTTTGAACTGTCGGTGGTAAATTTAACGCCTGCAAAACGACCCATACCCGATACCGCATATTGCAAAATATATTTTCGTAATTAAAAGTCATCATTTACTACGTATTGGGACAGTTTATGCCCAAATTTAGGTACATGTGTGTGTACATCTTGGTTGGGGGCACATGGAGATTGGAGGCGGAAGAGGCACATGGTGATTGGACCGGAAGGGGGCACATGATGATTGGAAGGGGAAAGGGGCACATAATTTTTGGAGGGGAGGGGCACATGATGATTGGAGGGAAGGGGGCACATGATGATTAAAGGGAAAAGAGGCACATGGTGATTGGACAGGAAGGGGGCACATGATGATTGGAAGGGGAAAGGGGCACATAATTTTTGGAGAGGAGGGGCACATGATGATTGGAGGGAAGGGTGCACATGATGATTGAAGGGGGGAGAGGCACATGGTGATTGGACCGGAAGGGGGCACATGATGATTGGAAGGGGAAAGGGGCACATAATTTTTGGAAGGGAGGGGCACATGATGATTGGTGGGGGAGGAGGAACATAGTGATTGGAGGGGGATTGGGCAGATGATGATTGGATGGGGACGGGCACACGATGATTGAAGGGGGATTGGCACATAATGATTGAAGGGGGAAGGGGCACGTACATGAGTGGAGGGGAGGGGGCATATAATGATCGGAAGGGCGAGGGGTACATGATGATTGTAGGAGGAGGGGCAGATGATGATTATAGGAGGAGGGGCAGATGATGACTAAAATGAGGGGAGGGGTACATAATGATTGAAGGAGGAGGCGGAGGGGGTACATGATGACTGTAGGTGGAGGGGCACATAATGATTGGAGGAGGAGGGGGGTACAGGATGATTCGAGGGGTAGGGCAGATGATGGTTGGAGGTGGAGGGGCGCATTATGATTGGAGGAGGAGGCGGAGGGGGTACATGGTGATTCGAGGGGGAGGGGCAGATGATGATTGGAGGTGGAGGGGCACATAATGATTGGAGGAGGAGGCGGAGGGGGCACATAATGATTGGAAGGGGAGAGGCAGATAATAATTGGAGGAGGAGGGGGAGGGGGCATATGATGATTTGAGGGGGCACACGAAGATTGGATATTTTTTGGAAGATGAGATGTTTTTAGAGACAAACATTCTTGGTGTTATTTGAGGAGATAGATACCTGTTGTCAAAATGGTAAATACAATGTGTACATGTACTGTAGAAAGTTTCCGAACATAAACATCTGACGGACGGGGGTTGTGGGACCGGGTGGGAGAGGGGCGGTGGGTGGGAAAGTGGTGGTGGTGTACGGACTACAAGTCACACTGAATCCAGTGTTCAAGCAATCACTCCCGAAAATGCCACCCAAGTCAAATGTGGCAGTGCACCCCCCTCCCCCCTCCCCCACCCCTCCGTCACACACAATGACACTTTCAAAATCATTCACATATAAATTCTAAGGAAAAGGTTACACCAAGACAAATTTGGTAAGATCTAAGTTTATTTATATCTTTTTTCATACACTTGTTATGCACCTCGCAGTACGTCGCAAAATAATATAATATTCTATAAAAAAAAAAGTCTGTCAATAAGAAGTCGAGGGGCAGAGACGATGCTTTGAAATATTACTTCATGGTGGCTGCATTTCCCAGTTGGACCCCTTTCCAGTAGTCCTATCCAATGCCAGCATTTGTCAATGGTCCTATTCAATAGGATCATTTTTGAATGGTCTTATCCAGACGGTTTTCATTCCAATCCAACAAACAGGACCCAGCTGGGAAAAATCAGACCGCTCTAGTTCAATCGTAATGGTTCTCCCATTTTTAGCTTTCCTGTCTGTGTGTGTGTTAGTGACGTGTTAAAAGACAAATGTCATTAACCCTACACCTTAGCGGTTGAAAGTGACCAAAGTAAGCAGAGCTTCCAGTGGACTGGCGTACTATGGCCCTCTTAAGAATCGTTCTTTTGAAGCTATCGTAAAACTCTCTTTTTTTGTTTACTTTTTTGCTTACAACTCATATAAGGACAAAAAAAAATGTTCACATAAAACATGATCATTCGAAATAGACACCATGGACCATTCCGACAGCAAATAAGTGCGCGTTGGAATACTCGGCAGACGCGTAGGAATCTGTCGCGTGATTCCATAAACATCGCGAGGCGACATTAAAGTCCTGTTCCTTCTTCTCACCAATGATGACGTGGCACACGATTTTATGTCTGTTGAAACCGAGCTCCTTGATCTCGTGCGCCATCTGTTGGCTGATGTCTTTGCACATTTTGGCACTGTCGGACGCGTTGTATTTACAGTCCTGGAGGAAGCGGCGTAGCACCGCTTGGATGATGACGCTGACATCTGGGGCCTTGAAACGTTCCTTCTCCGTCGGTTCTAACCTTTTAAAGGACAGGACATGAATTAAAAGTGCCCTATAAATTCTTTTTGCTCCGAGCAACACAAATAGATGATGATGATGATGGTGATGACTGTGATATGATGATGATGATGATGATGATGATGATCGTGATGACGAAGACGACGACGATGATGATGATGATGATGATGATGATGGTGATGATGATGATGATGATGATGATGATGATGATGATGATGACGACGACGACGACGACGATGGTGATGATGGTGATGATGATTATGATAGTGTGATGATGATGATGATGATGATGATGATGATGATGATGATGATGATGATGATGATGATGATGATGATGATGATGATGATTATCATTATTATTATTATTATTATTATTATTATTATTATTATTATTATTATTGTTTTTAATGCCTAGGGTGATCACTTCGCCTGTTTATTGTATTGATTGATACAGTAAATGCAAACTTTGAAAAACATTGTGTTCAATCACCAGTTCAGCAAACGGAAGTCCTTTTGTTTGAAGATATGATATCACAAAACACTTTTTTTCTGAACCCCTTCGACTTACCTGTAAGTATTTTCAATAGCCACCCTGACATTGCCTTGCGGTGTGACAGCGCTGCCTTCTGAAATGGATCCTCTCCAAACAGATTGCTTCCGCTTGGCCCAGGGAGACAAGCCGCCAGGGGGCACCATTGACTGACGTCGCTTTGACATCTACAGACAAATAAAGCCTAAGCGTATACCGTAAGACTAAGTACAGTAAAGCCTGCCTCGCGAGAAAACTGAGGAAAAACTCACTGAGAAATCAAGCTTTTTGTTTTTGTTTGTATGTTTTTTGTTTGTTTGTTGAGCATCCAGTTCAATAAAGTTAAACAGATATTGCCATGGGTTGCTTCACATTAAAAAAAAAAACTTTTTTGGAAAGACAAGTAGTTTATCAGTTAGATGAAATAACAATTAGAAATTATATGTTAGACAATAACATTACCAAGCAAAATTTAAAACACAGAAAGGAAAATACAAATGCAATTCACATAAAATACGAACCTAAACCTAAAACATGCGAAACTAAACCTAAAATTTATACCCTGTTTACGGGGGGCGGTATATATATATTGACAAACAAGGTGACCAAAACTCTGAGTCAAATATATATGGTTTTGTTTTAAAAACAAAAAAAAAAAAATTATTTGTAAACTTACTTCGCCTACCATGACAGAGGACCGACGCCTGTCTCCGGAGTGCTGCAACATATCCGAAACAAAGGCGGTATTTGAAAGTACTGTAATTGATTGAAAGTACTGTAATTGATTGAAAGTACTGTAATTGATTAAAAGTACTGTAATTGATTGAAAGTACTGTAATTGATTGCAGTTACTCTAATTCCTATTCCCAACAACCGAACGAGTAATCGTTAGGTTCATTTGCAAGACAACAACAACAACAACAACAACAACAACAACAACAACAACAACAACAACAATAATAATAATAATAATAATAATAATAATAATAATAATAATAATAATAATAATAATAATAATAATAATAATAATAACAATAATAATAATAATAATAACAATAACAATAATAATAATAATAATAATAATAATAATAATAATAATAATAATAATAATAATAATAATAATAATAATAATAATAATAATAATAATAATAATAATAATAATAATAAGAATAATAATAATAATAATAATTATAATTATAATTATAATTATAATAATAATAATAAATAGAGGTGCTTGTGGAACAGCCAAAGAAAGTTTATTAAGAAGCTTTAGGCTGTACAGTACAGTGCAGTGCAGTATAGTACGGTATGGTATACCACCGTATTGTACAGTGTAAAGCAAAAAAAAAAAAAAAAAAAAAGAAACGTCTCCTGTTGCAAGTTTCTTATACGTTATCCCCTGTTCATATGCAATAAGCTATTTTTTTTAAATATTGCAGCTATTCTGGTAAAAATATCCCGCTTTTATCCAGCTAATTGAATTGGAGCAAAAGCGCACCTGTTTGGCCATGTGTACCCAAAACTCTAATAACAACGACATGAGCTGGGCAGACGAGCGCTGAGGCCTTTGACTGTTGTCACGATTGCTACGGCGTTGTTTTTATAATACACATGGGGTTGGGTTCACCTCTTTCTGTCTTTATTGATATCAACAGAAACCAGGCTAGACAGCATTATATCTAATTTAGATCCGATTTAGAAATGTATAGGCCGTTTGACTTGATCCAACCAAATGACGGCAAAATTTGGCAAAAAAAAAAAAAAAAAAAAAAAAAAAAATCCAGAAATTCGAAGGTCCCACTTCCTGTGACGCAATCACTCTCGTCAAATTCTCTTGAAATTTCAATTTCTTTCGCTGTCTCATTGAACATACCGACGCCGATCGAACGGCGACATCGTATGGCGGTATATTTGAACAAAAAATCAAAACGTACATGTTGTATATTAAATTTTTTCTCGCGTTCATTTGAATGGCCGCACGGCAATTTTCTCAGCCGCGCAGCATTTACATTTCGTGTATTATTTAACTATTTATTTCGCGCTCTTCAATTTCGCCATAATTTTATCCCCCACCATAATTAAACGTCTTGTGTTTTAAAGAAAGTTTGTCTGACCATGCGTTTTATCACGTAATTTAATTTCTTAATTCTGGAACGCGAAAAGGTAATTATAGGGCACGATAAATTGAATTCATTCTATCATTTATTTTTTTAATAATAAAAACCACGTGCAGAAATTAACAGTGACTTAGATAAGACAAAAAGTGGTTCGCGAAAGAATTAAATATTTTCTTATCTATTAATTGCACATAAATACCTTTGCGATCAAAAATAAATGTTGGAGCGCGAAAGCCATGAAATTTTTATACAAATATACCGCCATAACATCGACCCGACGAAATCGGAACGTCAAATCTGGCTGTAATAATTACTTGTGATTGATCAATGCCTAATCGGTGTCTTTGACAAAGTGTTGAATAGGCATTGGATAAACAACGTTGTTTAGATATTGTTTTTATTGCCATTTTCTCAAACATCTAAACAACGACTTCGATTGCAACGTTAAATAGATGTTTGAAAAATCGACAAAGTATAGAAGCCGAAAAATCGACGATGTAGAGACGTCGTGGTTGCAACCAAACAAGAACTTCATCATGTTATCGCTCGCCAGAATTGAAAGCCATGGCAGGTCGCTTCGAAAATCGATCAACACCAAGAAAAAAATATGAGAATTTCATTAATCTATTGATATCTATAATTATATTTTGATATCAAAAATAAGCATTAAATGTTTATTAAAAATTAAATAAGCAGTCCATAAAAAACTTTAAATTTGTGAATGAACAGTAAAAATTATAAATAAAAGTAACACACAGCTGTGACTGTATAAGACACTTTTATGGTATGGGATTCGCTTATCTTTGAAAAAAAGAGAGCTCTTATCTTATCGCTCCCCTATTGATTTCATAGTATGTAGTACTGGATTTTAGATTTTAAGTGTTTTGCTGTTGATGTGTACAAATAGATCCCAAACGTCGCCAGCTACAGGTCCCGCTACACCCGTTTTTTGTTTCTGCATTTTACAGATCACAAGGGAGTAGGGTGAAAACACCGTTTCTACCACACTTTGTGACGTCATACTGTCTGGAAATGACGTCATAGCGTCTGGACCGGAAGTGCTGTCTAGACCGGAAGTGCTGTCTGGAGTGGAAGTGACGTCATCATGTCTGGACCGGAAGTGACGTCATCATGTCTGGACCGGAAGTCATGATAAGCGTTAGGATAGGCGCGACAATCTGTGACGTCATCCTGACGTCATACTGAGATGATGCTGTCTGGAGCGAAAGTGGTTTGGCCGAGTCAATCAACATGAAGCCAATGAACTCGACCTGTCAATCAGTGTAACCATGGCAACAGACCCTAAAAAGCCACGACCCCCCCCCCCTAGGACAGACTATGTACCGACCCCCCCCCCCCCAGGGACATACTATGTACCGACCCCCCCCCCCCTAGGACAGACTATGTACCGACCCCCCCCCCCCTAGGACAGACTATGTACCGACCCCCCCCCCCCAAGGAGAGCAAAAATTGTGCTGAATCAGCATGAGGAAATCGTCCATTCAGCATGATAAAATCGTATATAAGTGTAGTGACTCGAGGCTCAGACATCGTCAGACATCGTCAGACACATCATGGACAACACATCAGCTACTAAGAAAGTGACCATACAATGCTACAAGTGCTGCGTGAGGTTGGAATATGAAGGACAGTCACACAACTGCCCGGTGCACCACAACGCACCGCAGCGCTTTTGCTGTAAAACCTGCGGTGGTCTGCTCTGGTACAAGTTTGCGACGACGCTACCTGGGCCAGGACCAATATGTAATGACTGCTGGTGGTGTGGTATGACTCTGAAGCTGAAGAGCTATTGCGACAGCCATCCGTTCAAGTGCGCGGGAAGACCATTTACGATGCAGGAGTACTACAAGTACAAATGCCGCTGCAGGAATCCAACTTGCTGATATACTAAAATATTTCAGGCCCTTTTAAGGGCCATCCTATATTATGAAATGAAGCAAAACATGTTTGTGTGTGTGTGTGTGTGTGAGAATACATTTTATCACATTTCAGGTCTAGTTGGCGGATGAATACCATTTGACAGACCATTTGACTTCACCGTCAGTTAACTTCACCGCTAGATGTCTCTGCTGTGTAGCAGTGCAGCTGTACAACTCGACAACTGTAAGTGAGACATTCATATACACAAGTAAAATTCTGCTGAGTCAGCAATTTTAACATTTTGGAACAAGTTTGAAAAGTTACACACCATATTTTGATTACATGGAAGTAGCATAAAAGCATGAGTGAAACATGTCAACTAGTCAACTAGTGATACATTCTGCTGAGTCAACACACCATTGAAGTGGTATAAAAGGAAGAGTGAAACGTGTATTTTACTTCATTTCAGTTCTAGCAGTTGAAGAAGCAACAACGATGGCACCAGTCTACTGTCATGATTGTGATGTGACATTTCCATCTCTGGAAGTGTTCGTGACACATACATGCAAACCAGCTAGGATGAAACGTGCTCATGAAGAGCTTGTTGAGCAGATTGAAGCCAAGAGACGAAAAACCGTACAAGATGGTGTTGACAGACCTGATCCAGTCCTCTGCTGTAAATGCGTCAAGATATTTTCATCTTTGGATGCATTTGAGACACATGCATGTGCTGAGATGGAAAATGTGTCTCATGAAGAACAAAGAAAGAAAGAGACAGGACAAATAGGCAGAGGCAGAAGAGTGAGTCTTGGTGAAAACGCGCAGGAAAGACGGTTTGAGCCTGAAGATGGATCGGATTTGCTACTCGAAATGCGACAACAAGAGAATAGAATCAAGAGACATTTGCTAGAGACGTTAAACCGTGGCATGAAATGGTACATTGTGATACATGCACGCTTCAAGAAAATGACACCAAATGTTGAAGGCGTGATGGTAGAACAAGTGGATAATGCCTTCATCAGCAGTCCGACATATGCAGCATACAATCCAACAGATATTGAGAAGGACTTGCCAGAAGCCTATAAAGAATTGTTTACTAGGTTTGATGAACATGAGCGACAAGGCTCTGGCTGGGTGTTGGATAACATATTATTCATTGAAGTGCATACAGCGACGTCAGCGCCTCTGGAAGCAAGCAGTTTTATCCCACTACCGAAGAAAGTAAAGAGTACAAAGGCGGTGTTAAACATTCAGAATAAAGACAACAAATGTTTCTTATGGTCTGTATTGGCTCACCTTCACCCTTCAACTAGCGATAACCCACAGCGTGTGCATCAATACAAGCTATTTGAGAACGAATTGAAGGTGGAAGGCATGACATTTCCAACACCGATTACAGACATTCCAAAGTTTGAAAAGGAGAATGATGTGTCCATTAACGTGTTTGGATATGAACATGATGTCGTTGTTCCCATACAACTCAGTCGAAACACCAGCGCCAACAGCGCGAGAGAAATCAACTTGCTTTTGATTAGCAATGACAAGACAAGACATTATTGCCTCATCAAGAATTTCAGCAGACTGATGGCTTATCGATCAAAATATAAGCATACAACTTTTTATTGTTTCAACTGTCTTCATGGGTTTATGCGACAAGATCTTTTAGACAAGCATCGTGAAGTGTGTGGCAAGCATGGCGCACAACGTTTATCATTTCCCAAGGAACCCTTCATCAAGTTCAAGAATGTAGCCAAACAACAGCGAGCGCCGTTTGTCATTTATGCAGACTTTGAATGTTTCACGAAAAAGCATGAAGGAGACAAGTATCAGCATCATCGTCCAAACAGCTTTGCCTATGTGGTTGTGAGCCAGTATGAGACACGCGCTCCAGTCGTATATCGAGGAGATAATGCTGTGAAAGTCTTTTTAGACCATATGGTGAATGAGCGTGATCGTATTGTGCATGGCTTGCTACAGCCAAAGAAAATGGTGATGACTCATGAAGATGAAGAGCATTATAAGAACGCGACAGATTGCTACATTTGTCATGAGCCTCTAGGAGCAGATCATGTGAGAGATCATGACCATATCAATGGCAAATACCGCGGAGCTGCACATAGTCAATGCAATTTGCAATTTCGATTTCGAAAGGATAAGCAGGATGTTGAAGATTCTTTCATCATTCCTGTCTTTTTCCACAATTTACGAGGCTACGACAGCCATTTGATCATGGAAGAAATTGGAAAGTTCAAAAACGAAAGGATTACAGTCATTCCCAACACCGTTGAGAAATATATTGCATTCACCATGAGCAATCTGAAATTTACAGACAGCTTTCAGTTCATGAGTACTTCTCTACAGAAGTTGGTCTCCAACCTGGCAGCAGAAGGGAAAGACAACTTTTATCACATGACGTCACACATTCACGATAGCGACCAACAAGAGTTACTGTTGAGAAAGGGAGTGTACCCTTATGATTACGTGGATGAGCCATCCAAGTTTGCTGAAACACAACTGCCGTCCAAGGACAAGTTTTACAGTCTACTCAGTGAAGAAGACATTAGCGATGAGGATTATGCGCATGCGCAGAAGGTGTGGGAGACATTCCACTGTACTACATTTGGCGAATACCATGACTTGTACCTGAAATCAGATGTGTTGCTGCTGGCTGACGTGTTTGAAAACTTTCGTCACGTATGTCTCAACACGTATGAATTGGATCCTGCTCACTACTATACAGCGCCAGGACTGTCGTGGGATGCCATGTTGAAAGCGACAAAGGTGAAATTGGAATTGATCAACGACATTGACATGTACCAAATGGTTGAACAAGGTTTACGTGGAGGAATATCTGTCATCACACACAAGTATGCGAAAGCAAATAACCCCTACGTACCAGATTACGATCCCACGAAACCAACCAACTACTTGACTTACCTGGATGCAAACAACTTGTATGGCTGGGCTATGTCGCAAAGCATGCCGGAAAGTGGATTTATGTGGGTGAGCGAGCCAGAATCCATTGACTTTATGGATGTGGATGAAGATGATGAGATTGGCTACATTTTAGAAGTGGATTTGGAATACCCATATTCAATCCATGATCATCATAATCACTATCCAGTGGCTCCAGAACGGAAATGTGTGAAAGTGGGAGAATTGTCAAAACATAGTCAGAAGCTACGGAAAGATCTAAACATGAAAGGCAAACCTAGTGAAAAGCTCATTCCCAACCTGTGTGACAAGAAGAAATATGTGCTTCATTATAGAAATTTACAGCAATATGTCTCACTGGGATTGAAAGTCACGAAGGTGCACCGTGCCATCATGTTTGCACAGAGCAAATGGTTGGCAAAATACATCTCCTTGAACACGGAAAAGAGAAAGTTGGCCAAGAACCCGTTTGAGAAAGACTTCTTCAAATTGATGAACAACTCGGTGTTTGGCAAAACCATGGAAAATGTAAGAAAGCGCATGAATGTGGAACTTGTTCACCAGGAAAAGCGGTTCAAGAAACTTGTGGCCAAACCTTCCTTCCACAAATTTAGAATTTTCAACGAAGATTTAACCGCGGTACATTTGCGCAAAGTGGATCTGCTTCTGGATAAACCCATTCAAGTTGGGTTCACCATTCTCGACCTCAGCAAAGTGCTCATGTTCCACTTTCATTACAACTACATCATGACCAAGTATCCCAACGCCAAACTCTTGTTCAGCGACACCGACAGTCTATGTTATGACATAGAAACGGAAGATATATACAAAGACATGCAGGAAGATGCTGACTTGTTCGACACAAGTGACTATCCGCCAGATCATTTCCTACATTCCAACGTGAACAAGAAAGTGCTTGGGAAAATGAAAGATGAGACGGCGGGCATTCCCATTGAAGAGTTTGTTGGACTTCGGCCGAAAATGTATAGTATGATGTATGGTGGGAAAGAAAAACGTACGGCCAAAGGCATCACTCGCGCGTGTCAAAGACGGATGAAACATCAGCAGTATAGAGACAGTTTGTTCAACCAAACGCAAACGATGACTACAGGGCACATCATTCGAAGTCATAACCATCAGATCTTCTCGGAGAAGTTGAGGAAAGTGGCTCTCTCTCCCTTTGATGACAAGCGATATGTGATGAGTGATGGCTATTCCACTTTGGCGCATGGGCATTACAGTATATAAGGGGGAGACACTTCAACTTGAGAGTTAGTTGTGGTGTGAACACTGAAGCGTCAACATGAAAAGATCTGCACCAACGGATATGGATACTCTAGCAGATACGGTCAAAGACATGAAAGTGAAACATCCTGATACTACCATTAAGAAATTAAAAGTGGAGACGACGGTACCAACACCACAGTCGTGGGATGGAATGCTTTCTCTAGGCAATGGAAAGTATATCAAGATTATGAAACAAAGTAATGAAGGTGTGGTAAACATTCGCAAATACCTCAGAGATGAGGGGACTGGAAAAAACCGTCCAACGAAAAAGGGTATCTTGCTGACAATACCTGAATGGAAAATGATGAAGAAGCAGGTGAAAGAAGTGGATAAAAGGCTTCGCAGACAAGACGACAAGTCATAACAAGGTAACAATCATGAATGCACTCATGCTGAACGGTGGTGTTTACCTTACTGTCAATGAGAGGAATGAAGTGATACTAGATTCTAAGACAAGTTATCATCGGTTTAAACCTGAAGTGTGGAAAGACTTTAAAAACATACCACTTGAAGCTGGGTTTAAACGTAGACTTGAAAATAAAGTGGAAGTGACAGTGGCTGAATATGATTCTAACATACGTGTAGAAATCTGTAGAAATCTTTTACAGGATTATCCAAAGGATTATAAGGGAGTTGTACCAGATACACCATATACAGATTTGATCCTCTTTGATATCAAGAACTGGCGCGCAGTCTTACGATTCCTAGAAGTGATACAACATCCACTCTTCACCATCTTGCGAGCATAAAAAAAAACGTCTTTGCAGACAAGGAGACAGCTCATAGTTCATCTGACTGTTGAACGAGATGGAAGACTTTTTAACGGAATATAAACCAATTACGCATGGGTTCTCATATCTGAGAAACGAATATGATGACATTGTGCTAAGACATTTTGGACAGTATCTCGTCCTATCACTTGATGACCAATCCGTGTTGAAAGACCATCTAGAGAAGTTCAGGATACCTGGCTTTCTCCTGGCAGTCTCAAATGAATTAGAAGTGCGTGTGACTGAGAACTGCTTAGACGTGTTTATACAATTTCGCCAATATGACGAGCTTACAGAAAACTATGACTACATCACCCTCAACACAGTGGAATGGAACGCGTTGTTACAAGCATTGGATTGGAAAGAACCTAACGCTTGAATTCAAAGAAACAGAAATATGGCTTACACGAGGCATCAAATCCATTGAGCTGACACAACCTATGCGTGTGATGGACATTGACTTAGAAGAAGGATATGAACTGAAACTGTCTGAACATGTAACTGTTAAAGTGATAAAGTTTGGTGATGTGTATTATGTGAGCTTTCATAGCATTTACAAACATGAATGTAATGTCTATGATACCTATATCAATTTAGATTCTAATGAATGGTATTCATTGATGAATGTATTGAAAAATGAATGTGTTTGTAAATAAAAAGTTTGTAAATAGTGTAAATAGACTTTGTAGTTAAGAGTTTGTAGTTAAGAATTTTGTAAATAGTGTAAATAGTGTAAATAAAAGTTTGTAAATAGTGTAAATAGAATTTGTAGTTAAGAATTTGTAAATAGTGTAAATAGCGTTTGTAGTTAAGAGTTTGTAAATAGTGTTTGTAAACTTTGTAAATAGTGTTTGTAAACTTTGTAAATAGTGTTTGTAGTTAAGAATTTGTAAATAAACGTATGTACAACACAATAAACAAGACAGTTGTTTGAAACTTGATTTGTTTTATTTAACAACAACAACAACTTAACTAATATAACAACAACAACAACTTAACTAATATAACAACAACAACTTAACTAATATAACAACAACAACAACATTAATAAAACAATGGTTTATAATGTCTATATACAAAATCCTTTACAATAAAATCACCATCCTTTCTTTTTAATATATTCACAATATCAAACATACTCTGACCTCGAGCTCTATGTAATATATAATAGACACAATAAAAACCACATGACGATGATATTGGCGTTTGTAATGATATAGAATTATACATATAGTCATTTCTTAAAAACATGTCTAAACGATCATCGAGAGGGAACAGTCCATAAGAGTCAAAATATTCCACAGGGTCTTTGTCATAATACACTGCCACCCAATGTTCTCCTGGTTCATCTTGATCGTCTGTGTTGATCACATAGGCGCCGCGTTGTAAAGACGGTAACTGGTCCATGGCAAACACGCCTTGAAACAAGTCTTTGGTCATGACATCATGACTCAATATGGCATCAATCTGCTTCGTGTTCATGACTGGTAGTCGAATTGGATGCTGCGATTGGCACTGATCTCAATAATGTTGTCAAATTCAGCATAGACAATGACATTGATGGTAGGTTGCAAAGCCCTAGCAAAGTTCATTTCTAGCCGCAAATTCCCATGCTTGATCAGGGGGAAATGATCATCACCATCATAATCCGGTGTTAAGTCAAACGAAAATAAAGCATAACCTCTAGGCCAATCTTCCCGTTTTATAATGGAACTTTTCTCACCATTCAACCGATCAAACGATTTGTAAAGCGTTTCAAAAGCGTTCAGGTATTTGTTCTGTGTAATGTCAAGCTTGAGAGGTTTGGATAGAACTGGTTCACCATCCGTGTACAGTTGCATATAGTCCAGATTAAAATGATCAAAATTGTATGGATTCCTCAATACTGATCCACCAAAAGCTTCATTATGAACCAGACCAATGACAATACGATTTGGTAATTGACCCAAAAAGATGTTATCTTTCACAAAAGACTGAAATCCTGCTGGAATGGCCAAGACTTTACATTCTTTTCTAGTGATGATGATCTTGGCAGGACTTTTCATCAATGCATCTGCATGTCCTAACTGAATACCTGGACTCACCCTCACTTTGCGAATGGTTAAAAATGCCTCTTTCACTTCTACCTTATAGGTATTATTTACAGCCATCAATACATAGTCATCTTTTTGTCTATGGAAACGCAATTTCAAACTGATGCCATTCGGAAGATAACGATCCTGCTCAAACAAATCTATCCTTAAACCACCTGCGAGCATAACATCACGGCTAAGACGAGTATGCAAATAACGATGATGTAAGCCATTATTGCCTTGCTCAGCCAAGTCACCACCGTCGGCATTGACATGAAACCCGGATACATATTGTTCATGATTAGGTCTTTTCACCTCATGACTATTCATTGACCCAGCAGTATCCTTGTACATGAGACGCATAGAGCGCTCAGAATGCAGACTTTCTTCCGAATCATGGATGAGATGAGAGATAATGCTGGTATAACCATGAGTATTGTTGCTATGCGAAACCAAACGATCATTCAGAAACAATTCAATATTAGACCATAACCCATTAAACACATCATTGATGCAAGAGACATTATCATCTGCGCCACACGCTGTTCCATCAGCCTTTAGAATGCGACATACAATATGAAGTTTGCTGTTCTTTAAATCCAGATATTCTTCTGTACTCGCAGGAATGTAGAATTCTATTGGAGCGCCTTCTCTAATGCTTGTAAGTGGTTGATAGTCAACATTATAACTTTTCTCTACAGCAGTTTGCGTTGGTGGTACGTGAAACCATTCCAATGGAGAAAGACTACATTCACACGAATGATTATGAATGAGAGACATTTTTTTTCTTTAAAAAATATCTTTGCGATATTTTGATGTTATCCGTCTGGCTGTTTTTCGTCTTCTGGCACGTTTCGTTGGTTGCATACGCTTTTGTTCACCAAACACACGTTCTGCTACTCGACCCGTCACATCTTTCGCGACATTCTTTGCAGCCTTCTTAAGATGTGGCGCAACGATCTTAGCCCCAGCCTTAAGTAGTGGAATAGCTTTGCGAGCCAATGATCCCAGTATGGAACCAATACCATCGCCATATTGGATTCGCGCTCCTTTGAATCCTGGTAATTCCCCGCCCACTTGACGAAGAAAATGGTTGCGATATGCAGACGGATCGTGTGTATAAGCTTTCATATTGCTTTTGGTCGAAAATGAAGTTTACAGATCACCTTTCCAGTTTGAAATGGAACATTATAGCCTGTGTCGTCCTTAATATTCATTTCTATCACGTCAAATTTGGACGTGTTTACAGGAACATAATGCGGTTCGCCGTACGTTTTCATGATAATGTCACCATCATGGCCTTGTATGCCAACAGAACGTAGCAAAGGCACATAATAATCACCAACAACTTGTGGTTCACAAATGCTACAATACACATACAGTGTATAAAACCCCTGTTTCACATCCGCTTTATGTTCAGCTGTACATGTTTCAGTATACCATTGATCTGGGATAAATCCTAAAATCTCAGCCAATCCAGTGGAAAAAGACACTTCATAACCATAATCGAGAAATAGAAACACACGTCGTCTAATTTTATCATACTTTAGTCGAATAGCTTCTGTAAGTTTCAGAGCATTAGTCGCTTCTTCATTGACTGCCTCACATAGTTCTTGTATGGTTCTATAGTACCCATAAGGAATATCGAGAGTGCTAAGAATAGGATCATCGAATAGTTCTTGTCGATACTGAATAGAATAGTCCATGCCCTGTCTCATCGTTGTCCATGTATGTGGATATTGAATTTCAGCTAAAGCCACTTCATATTTTCCATTCAGATAGATGGTTCGAGGCATACGAATTTGATAATTCGAAGCCTTGTTGTTGGGATAATAGGTCATACTCGCATTGCTAGGCAAAGTAATGTAAAAGCTTGTCGACTCCATGATGGATGGGAACTAAATGGTATAGGTGCGTTGACGTTGTCTATATACTTCACGATAGCGCGCGCCATTCGACCAAGTATGCCAAATCTCATCCTCATTCACATGGTCTTTTATTTCTCCTTCACAACACGCGCTTGTACATCTTATTTTGACAGGAATAGTTGGTTTATCTTCTTGGCAACAACAACATAGCTCTTTCAGCCATGTTAAAAATTTTCCCATCCTTCAGGAAACTGTCTTTGTTGACGTTGTTTCATTTCTGTTGTAATGTCGTCACGAGTGGTCTTTTTACTAAACATTGTTTTTGGAATATTCGCATCTACAATTTCCTGGATAAATGGATGCCAACCATGTGGTGGTTTGACTCGTTCTTTTCTTCTTGTCGCCACCAATGCTTCTTTCATCAAATCAACCATGTTGGAATTTGCTATAATATCGCCCGTTTTCAACACAAGTTCATTCTTCTCTGACCATGTTGTACCATATTTCTTCAGTTCGGCTAAAAGTTGTGTTATTTTTCCATGATAGATAGGTTGAAAATGACTTAACACTAGCTTTTCTGGCTTTTCAGGTGGTGATGATGATGATGAGGGCTTTTGCTGTCTAGACTGACTTGTTCGTAAATGACGGCCAAGAAGTTGAGACATTTCTATAGCCTTTTCACGTGTTCGTTTCCCACGTAAAAGTTTATTCACTTTCGTTTTGATTTCACCATGTTTTCCCTTCTTTTCTAGCAACAGTTTATATTCATATTCAGGAATGAGGACCATTTTCATCGTATGTTTCATTTTAACAGCAGTTTGGCTAACAAGGGCAATGCCAATCTAGCAATAACTCCAATGAATCCTCCTTTCTGATTAATCAACTTCTTTTTTCGTCGAAGGGATATCTTCTTATCTGCTAGAGTACGTAGCGTATGACGTTCACGTTTAAATTCCTTAAACCGTTTTGAGCTTAAGGGTAAATGTCCTTGCAATATATTCAAACAAATTTCAAACAAGCTTGTTAATTCCTCCTTTGTAGCTTGCTGTAGCAAGGATTTACGTCGTTTAGGCCCACTGCGTGCAAGCAAATGAAGAAACGGCTGGTTCGCTCGAATACGTTTAGACATCTTGACTGCGAATGGTTAAATGACTTGGTTCTTGTTCATACACTGCTTTATCAATATATACATAATGTGTATCTTTTGGTAAAATGCCTGTACGAATACGTAGTTGATCATTTGTCTTTGGTTTTAAATCAATGAATAAATAACCATGAGGTTTGCTAGTAGCATCTTGATAGGCTTCTATGAGAAATTGAGATCTTCTAGGATACATTTGCCGCGCCAATGTACTAATTTGTTGACTATCTCTCGGATTTTTAAACAGAATGATATAATGTGTATTCAAACTAATATTTCGCATCTCTTTCCCATGATGGAATAAATTATGCACAATAAAAATAATGCTTAGATTTTGATGACTGCTGCCAACACTAAAGAGACGTGTCATACGCTCATCACTATGGCATTTCGTCATTAAGTCATCAATGATAAGTAAGTTTGGTTTCTTCGGGTTAAAACGCTCTTCAATGTCATCTGGAATGCCTTGGTAAAATTCCACGCCTTTCATTCCCTTGTACAAAGGCTGATCTGCTGCATAGAGCCATAAAATGCTTTTTGGAGAGGGTTTAATCAACTTTTGTTCTAGAATTTCCTTCACCAGAGACGTTTTGCCACTGCCTGTAGGTCCAGAGACTAAACATGTAAATGGATGCTTCATTGTTGAATGTCTGTTTCTTTCACCCAACTGTTAAACTTGTTTGGCCAACCTAACCACTTGACAAATAATTCTTTCACACCTCCTCCTCGTCTTTTACGTGTTTTCAAGACTTTTTCAATTCTATAAATAGATTCAATATCTTTGGTCACTTTCTGCAGTTCTTCTTCATAGAAATGACCATCAATATCTTCGTCTAAAAAGTCTTTCACACGATATAAATGTATTCCTTGCTTCTTACAACGATGTGTGACAATGAAGACTTCTTGCGTCCATTTGATGTGATAATCCCGTTGAAACACATATTTAATGTGAGAAATGCGAACATGATCACCAATGTTAAATTTGTACTTCTTCTTCTTCTTCTTAGGTTTCAATTTCAGTTTGTCGACATACATATACTTCCACACTTTTGATTCGTTGTCTTTACGAATCTCGGCTGGAGCATATTTATTAGGAAGAGAACCATGAGGTCTATGGTTGTAATTGTACACCAAGTCTGGAAGAATGTCTAAATAACGGTAAGTTTGATTATGTAGAAAATACCGATACATCATTCCCTTTAGAGTACGAATGACTCTTTCAGCAAAGTTGGCTTTGGTTTCATTCTTTGTGGTATAAGCATGAATGCCTTCTTTCTTCAAAAATGCTTTTACCCATCTGTTTTTAAATTCTGTTCCTTTATCAGACCTTAGAGTTCGCGGTCTTCGTCGTGTGTCATGAAAAATCTTTTGGAAAGCTTGTATGACGCTGGTATGTGATTTATTAGGTATTGGCTGTACCCAGACATATTTGGAAAACACATCAATGACAATGAGTAAAAAGCGTATGTCATCATTATAGGGAGCTATGTTTCCCATATCAGCCAAATCAATATCCCACATGTCATCAATACCACGTGTAATGACACGTTGTCTTTTGAACCTGTATTTGACAGGTTGGAGTAAACTAAAAGCATCTTGATCCTGCAACCATTTCTTCACTTGTGACTGTGTGACTGGTTGATTATGTTTTCGTAAGATGTGATACAGTTTGTAAGGACCAGCAAATGCTCCAGGCTGTCCAGGTTTGAAGTAAATATTGGTCAAGTAGTCTTTCCACGTCGACATGGTCACACCGAATGAAAACCACCTTCTCAACAGAACAGCTTTTATTTTATAACTCAACCAACATCACTTAACTAACATGCATTTATAACTTAACTAACAAGTTTTTTACAAATCAAGTATAGATACAATGGTATGAATAACTGGAGACCATTGGTCTTCAATGAACACTAACCAATGACTGAGTTCATCCAATGTAATAGCATCTACACCATATTTCTCACAACGTTGATTTGCATTCTCTAACACTTTATCTAAATGCATGTAATATTTAGCTTCATTCCAATATGTATAAACAGATGCAAAATGACAAGTATGTTCTTGACACTCTTCATGTTGACAAGCAGGACAGACTAAATATGCAAACTTTTTTACAGCTGATAACATTTCTTCACAATAAGCTTTTTGCACAATATATTGTCTCAGTGTCATGTCCGCCATTGTGCAGTCTTGAATCAATGCAACACAAGTTAAACATACTTCAAATTTACATGTCCACACGTCTGCACACCATGACGGTTGGCAAGCAAATGAAAAAGTCTCTAACCCTCACACAACAGTTCTAACAACTTTCCCATAATATTCTGACCAGGATATCCAGATGACACATGTTTCACACCAGCTCCCCACCAATGATCATACGTTGCTTCAACTAAAGTTTTGTCTTTACATTCTTTCAACTTATTGCGAAACAATACACACTGATCCAGTTTGACTTGTAAAACATCTTGCATTTTGCTTCTCTTCACTGGTAAGGACATGGTTTTATCCCTTTAGCAATACGTTTCGCTTCATATCCATTTCTGGATGACACAATGGCTGAAGCAATATCTGGACGGTGATGAAACACTGCTTTCTCATATTGATACAAAGCTTCACTTGAGTTGAACACATGTCCATACTTTTCAAGTCGTGTTGGAAACATATTTGAAAGAACGTCCTTATGACCGCTGAATAGTACAAGATTCTCCATGTTGACTTTGCTTCTTTATTCTGACATGTCGGTTTCTTCCTGTAATAAAATATCTTTTAATATATTTGCTGCCTCTTCTATCATATTCTTTCTTTGTTTACGTTGAAACCACTCACATAAAACTAAATTTGCTAGTAAGAAAAACATGGTTATGTCTTTGAGAAACAATTCACTATGTTGTCATAAACATGATTAAAAAAGGTTTTATATAACTTACCTGATAAAGCTGCTCGGTTTCCTCTGCTTCTTTACAACAATCTCTCAAATGATCAACCACGGTGAAATATACTTCCACATCAGTGCGAGCAGAATAAAGTGCAGCATCAAAGTCAAAGTCAGGATCTTCTTCTATTCCAGTTTTATGACATTCTCCAAGAAATCTTGAATGCAGTTCAATCACATCAAGACTATGATGTACAACATCCCAAAAAGCATCCAAATGATAAAGTTGATAGTCTGGAGTGCCACAGCAAGCAAGTTTAGCAATCATCAAGTCAATATAAGCATTTTTAAAACATGCGTCCATCTTGTTTCAGTGTCTTGTGGGCTTTTACTTTGCTTCACTGACTTTAAGTACTCCACACTTGTCGCAGAAGTTGCTTGGTTCACACAACTTGCAATTATACTTGTGGCAGTGGCAATGATAATCCTCCACATATCCACAAGCACCGCAATAGTCACAGGTAAGTCCAAGTTGATTTTGTACGTTCATGTTCTCCAACTGAACTTCAGCCAGCCTTTTCTTGGATAGCTTTGACAACTTCATCCGACCATCCTTTTGCAGCTTGATGATCGTTTTCTTGTCATGACATTCCTCACATGGTGATAGGGCTGAGTTGATGTTGTCCATCTCCTGAAGCAGTGTCTCCCATTCACCATCATTCATGTTGATGTGATGTGTGTATTCTTTCCCTTCAAACCGTGACGTGCGCACAAAACTCACATAGCGCATATCCAAGTATGAAATGACTTCAAGCCACTTCGTTTGCGTTAAGTATAGTTTGAAGCCAATGTCGCGTAAATTTTTCAAGCTTTGGCATACAATCTTCCACAAAGATGGTGAATAAGCACACCATCTCTCTCCACGTGTGATGCGTAGAAATGGCCCATATTCTCCATGCTCCACAGTAATGGTTAAGTTAGCACTAATTTTAAAGCTGCTGCTGCGCTGCGTTGCGTTGCTTGTCTTGTTCTCCATGGCTGCTACAATGTACTGATGATGCACTCCCTCCAACTGTCTGCTGAGAAATGACTTCACTCTGCTGAGTTCACTCCCTTTTATACCCAACTATCTGCTGAGTCAGCAAAGAACTTGCAAAGTTTTGAATTCACTTCAACTCGTCCATGGTTGAATCGGACAAGCTCTGATACATTCGTCTTCAATGGAACATCATCATCATAATGTAAAATGATTCTTGCAGCTACAACTAACATGAGCTCAACTGCCCAAATTGTATTCACGTTGATAAACGCTGAATCAATGTCGTAAGTTAACGGTAAATGTAGATCTTCACATTCACGTAGAAACGAGCGGACGAAACGATCTCTTGGAATGGTCTTTCCAACAGCTTCCCAATGCTGATGTAAATTCTTCACTTGCAGCATCCAATCCGATTCAAAAGCAGGAAGCTTTGAAAACACATAGTCAGCATAATTCACTTTGAAGACGTCATCCATGGTCTCTACACATCTGTGAAAAAGTAAGGCCGACATTGTCAAGTCTTTTCTCGTCACACAATATCCACTTGTTGACTTGTTGACAGAATGTATTACTAGTTGACTAGTTGACATGTTTCACTCATGCTTTTATACTACTTCCATGTAATCAAAATATGGTGTGTAACTTTGTTAAAAAATTGCTGACTCAGCAGAATTTTACTTGTGTATATGAATGTCTCACTTACAGTTGTCGAGTTGTACAGCTGCACTGCTACACAGCAGAGACATCTAGCGGTGAAGTTAACTGACGGTGAAGTTAAATGGTCTGCCAAATGGTATTCATCCGCGAAGAAGCACTGTAATGGCGGTAAAAATGCATACAGCCAGCTGTGCAAATAGCCTATGACTACTTTATAACAAAACTTTACATAAAACTGAATCAAATGGTGAAATTTTCATATAAATCGACCAAGTATAACGAAAGGTATTGTTTTACAAAGTTTCAATTAAGCAAATAACCAAAGTTTGTTTACAAAGTTTGTTTACAAAGTTCACTTTTTATTTATAAAGTTTCAATAAACACTTACCGAAATAGTTGTCACTGGATGCCATCCCTTGATCTGATGTGATCCAATTGTAGTTCTACAAATTGTACTTCCTTGCTCCACTCACCGAAATGACTGTCACTGCTGTATGCTCATCCCTTATATACCCCTCTGATGGAACTGAAGCTGACTTGACAGAATGTTGCTCGCCTAGGGGGGGGGGGGGTCGAAAAAATGAAAAATGTTCAGAATCGTCTGAAACGGATAAATATGCAAAAATCACAATTTCGAGGGGGGGGGGGTCGAAAAAATGAAAAATGTTCAGAATCGTCTGAAACGGATAAATATGCAAAAATCACAATTTCGAGGGGGGGGGGGTCGAAAAAATGACAAATGTTCAGAATCGTCTGAAACGGATAAATATGCAAAAATCACAATTTCGAGGGGGGGGGGGGTCGAAAAAATGAAAAATGTTCAGAATCGTCTGAAACGGATAAATATGCAAAAATCACAATTTCGAGGGGGGGGGGGGTCGAAAAAAAATGAAAAATGTTCAGAATCGTCTGAAACGGATAAATATGCAAAAATCACAATTTCGAGGGGGGGGGGGGTCGAAAAATGAAAAATGTTCAGAATCGTCTGAAACGGATAAATATGCAAAAATCACAATTTCGAGGGGGGGGGGGGGTCTGTTGCCATGGTTACACTGATTGACAGGTCGGGTTCATTGGCTTCATGTTGATTGACTCGGCCAAACCACTTTCGCTCCAGACAGCATCATCTCAGTATGACGTCAGGATGACGTCACAGATGGTCGCGCCTATCCTAACGCTTATCATGACTTCCGGTCCAGACATGATGACGTCACTTCCGGTCCAGACATGATGACGTCACTTCCACTCCAGACAGCACTTCCGGTCTAGACAACACTTCCGGTCCAGACGCTATGACGTCATTTCCAGACAGTATGACGTCACAAAGTGTGGTAGAAACGGTGTTTTCACCCTACTCAAGGGGCATGGCTATAGGGGTTTTAAGTATTAGCCAGTCATATGCCTGTGGGTTTGCCATGAAATGCTAAGTTATATCATATGGGTGTGAGTATTAGCAGGTCATATGCCTGTGGGTTTGCTATGAAATGCTAAGTTATGTCATGTGGGTGTGAGTATTAGTCGGTCATATGCCTGTGGGTTTGCTGTGAAATGTTAAGTTATATCATGTGCATGTGTGTGAGTATTAGTCGGTCATATGCCTGTGGGTTTGCTATGAAATGCTAAGTTATATCATATGGGTGTGAGTATTAGCCGGTCATATGCCTGTGGGTTTGCAATGAAATGCTAAGTTATATCATGTGGTTTTGAGTATTAGTCGGTCATATGCCTGTGGGTTTGCTATGAAATGCTAAGTTATATCATATGGGTGTGAGTATTAGCCGGTCATATGCCTGTGGGTTTGCAATGAAATGCTAAGTTATATCTTGCGGGTATGAGTATTAGCCGGTCATATGCCTGTAGGTTTGCTATGACATGCCAAGTTCTATCATGTGGGTGTGAGAATTAGCAAGGCATATGGCCATCCCGTGGGCTTGCTAAGTTATTGTGGTGTGGGTAAGTCGACATGTGGGGGGGGGGGGGGGGGGGTAAATGCAGAGAACGCAATAAACGTATTAAGTCTACAAGAGACCCCTGCAACTGGTTACCCGGATATTGTCGTATCTACAGCCCATTCCCTCTGCCCCGCTCCCCCCCGCTCCCCCCCCCCCGCCTGGTGCATGTCATAGAAACTGATAGAAAGTCAGATAATTTATTTTCGTATTCATAAATTTACTTCCTTCCATGAAGATAGAAAGAAAGGTTAGGGGGAAAAATGAACATGAAGATCTCTATAGGTAAATACTAAAGAAGAAAAGCTTTATAAATAAGACAAGAAAATACTTACGTCACTTCCGGGAGGAGGCGGCATCACTGATACTCTGCGTGGCTCCATGTCATGTATTTTGTTTTAGCCAATTTGTTAAATAAAAATCGCTTTATTTTTTATCGATTAAATCCTCTTGCTTGAAGCCGACAAGTATGTTATAAATTCTTCTTTTTATGCGTTTTAAGTTGAAATTATCCCAAGCTTAACTTGCGATCTTTTCTATAATTAGCTTCTACTGTGCGGTTTTAAGATTCCTTCTACAACACGGCAGCTACTCTCTCCTCACGGGGTTCGTTTATCAATCTACAGTAGCTATTTCTGTTTATCGATAAATAACTTCTTCTTTTTTTTTTTTTTTTGTTGCTGTGTGTGTGTCGTCTTTAATTGCGTTCGTTTCTTGTTGTGTATTGCACCAACAGACATGAAAGGATCGTTACCGCCGACACCAAGCCACAGAATTGGACAATATATCTACTCTTTTTGATTACTACACCATAAATTCCCTTGACAGCCTTTCCTGGATTATGACAGAAAAAACCCGTGAATGGCTTAATACCCCCTCGTCTCTCCAGACGTAATGCTGTTTATATATGGATCTTGACGTGAATCAGAAACTATAGGGAATTGAAGAGGGGGTAGCCATTATTTACACTGAATAGAAGAATACTTGAAGCTGACAGAGCCGCCAAAACGACCTCAACTTCAGAGGCCAAATTTATTTTGCAATTTATTAATACAGAAAATGTTGTGACTGATTAACCTTACCCGGGGAACGACGGCTTGACCAGTTCGACCACCGCGTAAAAATGTCCTTCACGGAAGACTAAATCTCCCTTATTTTTTTCACTGAATATAAAATGCGTCTTCCGTAGTTACCAAGCAACCGGGAATGTTTAGCATTTAAGGCGCCATGACAGTCACCTGGGGACAGTTTATGAATCGCGATGTTTTCCTCGTACAGCAAACGGCAGTTCTTTTCTAAATAAGGTTTGCAAAATGTTGTGTCGCTTTTAATATCATATTGCTAAAAAGAGATCTGTCCTAAAAAGTACTGTGATAATAATTATTATCAACACATTGTGTTTAAGCAACAGAAGGAAAAAATACAATTTGTTGTCAAACGTTACTACAGGGATGGAATATCATCGTTTGGGGGGGGGGGGCGGAAAGGGGGGGGGGGGGCTATTACAACATAAAAACTGTGAAAATTATGCGGAATTTCAAGCCACTTAAAAAATTCTATCAGAATAAAGGATAAGGGTTACAACCCCGCTATGCCATGCATCTTTCCTATAAGTTTTTTATTCATTAATATGTTTTATATTGATTATTACTTTTTTTCCTTTAATTTTTCTTAAACTATTTTAGGCGGAGACAACAGTTACCTCCACCCACCACACTTTTAGCCCTCACCCCCCACCCTCAACCCCAGACCGGGATTTCTGGATCCGCACATTAGTGTGCGATTCTCCTGGAATCCACCCCCCCCCCCCCCCGCATTCCCCGGAAAACAAAGACTTGGATGTGAGCAAAATGAATACCTCTTTGAAACCACTTGGCAATCTGCGGTTCAGTTTCTAACTGTTTCGCTCGGAATGTACATTAGGCAAAAGACAGGCATTCATTCTGGCATACTATAGGGCATTTCTTATACCAGCTTCTGAATGGGCTTTTTCAAGACCATACAAAAAAAAAAAAAAAAAAAAAAAAAAAAAAAAAAAAAAAAAGCCATGATGAGCGTTCTGGATCGTCGCATTTTTATCGACATTTTCTGTTATTTTTCTTAATCCCACAACATAAACAATGAATTACTCTTCTTTTTAAGATCCAGATTGACGGTAAAGAATTCCTTCCAGAATCTGCCCCCATGTCCTGGATTTGTATGTGCTCTCCATTCCCAGGTGTTGGTTGTTTTTTTCTCTCACAAAACCCAGGAATAATCAGGTTGTTTTGGTTAAAGAATAATGGAAATTTCCATAGTGTGTCCATGAGACGCCGCCATTTTCTATTCTTAATTTCTAATCACAATACTGAATATAAAAGCGTAAAATATTCACATAAACACATGTGGATTAAAGGGACTGGTTAGGTCCGGAGTGGAGGGTAGGGGAGGGAGGGGGGAAAGCGGAGGGGGTAGCAAATAAAAACATTCCAAAATTGACCAGAGGTTGATTTGGATTAGTGTTATTTGTTCTATAAGTGAAAAACTGCCATTGCTTTTAATGAGATTTTTAATTTTTTAAATTAAGTTTGAATTTTTAAATTGCGATCAATTCGATGTCACCCTCATAAATTCATCTAGAACTGAAGTGAATGAATATGGCAATAGGTAGATTTACGTATAGAAATACGTGACGTGTCATAACACATCGCCGCTTTTCCATCGCCTTATATCCGGTGTCGGCCCGCTCACACTTAGCCAAATCCCGATCGAAGTACATCCGATGCACGGAGAAGGTCAGACTTTCAGCAACCTTTATCCTAACCCGCCAAAACCCACCCCAACCACCAGCACCATTCTCTCCACTCCCCCCACCGCATCCTCATCCCATCCCAGCTCCCACCCCATCCAACCCTAGCCCCAACCGCATCCTCACCCTATCCCACCCCAGCCCACACTCCACCCCGGCCCATCCCACCTCAGCCCCCACCCCACCCCATCCCACCTATCCCCCACCACCACCACCCCATCCCACCCCATCCCTTACGGCATCCTCACCCTATCCCACCCTAACCCCCACCGCATCCTCACCCCATCCCACCCCTTCCACCCCATCCTCACCACCACCCCCCCTCACCACCACCCCCCCTCAACACAACCCTAACACGTGCTCCACCGACTTCTTTCTGTCACCGCAGCGCGTATTGCAATCCCGTAACGCTGAATGACTTTTTTTCTGTAGAGATAAGATTGCCCTCAGACATTCGCGCATAAATCACAGGACAAAGTAGATGTTTTCAAGTGCTTCCTCATTCACATACAGATGTACCCAGACTGTTTATTTAGCCTGGTGCTCCACGGTAACTTCAGCTTGAGGTTCAGTCTG